>CAUYON010164268.1:0-33980 GCA_963573935.1 Arctocebus calabarensis | reverse complement strand
CACTATATAAAGACATTAATACTCTACCTTTAATAAGTTTCGCCAGTACCCTGCTAAGATGCACCGTAGGTGTATTCCCACTAATTGCCCTCCCTCTACCCATCCTCCCCCCACCCCTCCCCTCCCTTTCCCCTATCCCTGTATTCCTGTTCTATAATTTGTTGTTCGCTTATTGGGATGTGTGGGAGAGAGACTTGGTAATTCCGGCTCGGCGAGCGAATTAGCTTTGAAATAGATATGAATTCAGAGAGGCAGAGTGCAGAATAACAAAACACACAAAGGAAAAAGGGTAGATCCAATGGGGGTGCACACCAAGTCAGATTTTAATTGTGGAATTTCTGGGAAGGAAACAGCGAGGAGAGAGAAAGAGAGAAGGAAAGGTAGGGAGTTCGGGGCGACACCCTGAGGATGGCTGGTAAGTGATCCCCCTTCTGCTTTTCTTCTCTGCCTTCTTCTTCGTTTCCTTCCTTCTAATTTCCCTTCCACTTTCCCCTCCTTCCTTCTTCCTTCCCTCCCTGCCTGCTTTCTCTTGTACTTTCATCAAAGATTATTGAACCCCTCTTAGGTGTAAGTGCAGGGTGTCCCCAAAGTCACCAATAAAACCACCATACACAGGGAACATGGAAAATTGTACCTAAACGTATCTTTATTTATACAGTACACATTTCGAAATCTTACAAAATATTCTGTCCGCGTTGGCCAACTCTTTGTAAAATTTTGTCATGAAGGTGCCAGGTGTCACAATACAATGATGAGACAGACGTGGTCCCCCAGCTCCTCCCAGAGCAGGGCTAGGGGACAAAAAGCACCTCCATCAGGAGTCATCCCAGAGGAACCGCAGAGGGGCCGGCAAGGAGCACACAAGAGGTGAGGGGACCGCCAAGGTTTTCTGTGGAAAATGATGCTAACGTCAATGTGTGTAGGATGGGTGGAGGTGGCCAGTGGAAGAAACAAATCCCCACTCAGCAGGAGGAGCCCGGAGGGAGGACGGGGTCCAGGTGGGGACCCCTCCAGCCAGGCTGTGAAAGCTTGCAGTGCCAGCCTCTGCTCTGAAAACCACACCGATGCCACTATTTCAAAAGTTGTTTCCGGCGAAGAGGGTGTTCTTTCTCCTGAATCTGAGAAAGATCAGGGAGCATTGGAGTCATTATAATTAATCTCTGGAGCAGCTTAGAACTTCAGAGAAACAAGAGACCCCAGGACGTGCTAAATGGCTGCCTTGCGGTCTCCTCTTCCCCGAACAGGAACCTGCACCGGGGGCCTGGGCCTCGCAGACCCCAGCTGAGCACTCTGAAGGTTGCTGTGGCCGCAAACTGACTAAAGCGCCCGCTTGGTGTAGAGAGATTTTTCTTTAAGGGTCTTCTCGGCATCAAGTGACATACCATACGGAGAGACCTGTTTCCTAGGGTAGAAAACACTGGCAGGCACTGAAAACTTGTAATAGTAGCTCTCACAGTTTTTTCTTTCTTTGCCTCTTAATTTCTCTTACCACCATCTCCTCCTCCTTCTCTTTTTGGTAGGGGGTGTCCAAAGTCTTAAAAATCATACTCGTTAAGCAATAGGAGATTTCTCACCTGGACTAGGGTCACTCTGTTGACGATGAGAGGAGAGTCAAGGTGGGGTCACGTTCTCCTTGCTCATCCTAATGTTGGTGCAGGAAGATAATCGCACAGCCCTGACTGCAGGTGGAGATTTAACCCCGGTCCTCCTGCACGCTCCTTCCACCGTGTCTCCAGGACCGACAGCAGACCAACAGACGTTGGCTTGAAGTAGGGAAGAAAATGTGCTGGGAAAACCACCCCAAATCTGAGCCCAGCTCGCCTGATGGAGCCCTGATTACTGTTCCAGAAGAATACCGCCAGGGCCTGCGCTCTTTCCCCAAATCATTCCTAGTCTTGCTGAGTCAGCTCAACTTCCAAATGTAATAGACTATCTGCTGCTCTCTTAGCGGAGGCTTTAACATCGTTTTCTGTTTTGCTTAACAAAGGGAAATGGTTAGGAAAACGATCCAAGATATAGATTCTCACTTTTTTCTTTTTTAGTATATTTAGGGGTTGCAGCACAGTTGTGTTTATATGGATGTATTATATACCAGTAAGGTCTGGGCCTGTAGTATAGCCATCACTCGTGCATATCAAGTACCCAAGGATATACATTCACTCAAGCATATCATTGTACCCAAAGATATACATTCTCTTTTGCAAATATAGGAATATATTCTGGGCTCAGTGGCTGTAGCACAGTGGTTATGGCACTGGCCACGTACACCGAGGGTGGCGGGTTCAAACTCAGCTCGGGCCAGCTAAAACAACAATGACAACTGTAACAAAAAATAGCTGGGCATTGTGGTGGGCACCTGTAGCTACTTGGGAGGCTGAGGCAAAAGAATTGCTTAAGCCCAAGAGTTTGAGGTTGCTGTGAGCTGTGACACTACGGCACTCTACTGAGGGTGACATAGTGAGACTCTTGTCTCAAAAAAAGAAAAAGAATATATTCTGAAGGTTGGTTGAGGGAGCCAGTGTAGGGTCCTAGGCCATCATCTAGTTTCTGGCTTTGATGCCATTTTACTAACAGAAAAATTAAAATTGAAGCAGAAGTTATATGCCAAATTATCAAATAGCCATGACTGAGTCATGTCTATTGTGGCAGATAAATGTTTTGGATGTGAAGGGACACAAGGCATTCACCTAGTCTTCTCACGTTAAGGCAGACACATTCCTTAAACTTTTGGAACAATGTTGTCTTCAAGGGTTAGGTAGAACAAAACTCTTTTGCTTGCACGTATTTTGAAGCAGTTTGAAAATAATATTTAAACAGGTTTTAAATTAAAATTATCTTATTAAATTACTTTATATGTTGGGGAGGACAGGGGTGAGGATAATATGTACATTAATTGAAATTCAAAGAAACCAATTTTTCCTTTCGGGGGGGGGTATTTTATTTCCAAGTGAACTTCGTAGGTCACAGCTCTAACTGGACAGCTATGCGTACGGACTGCTCCTCTGCTCCCTCGTCGGACAGGGACAATGCCATGTTCATCTGTCTCCCAACACGCTCCCCACAGCCCTCCTGTGTCTTCCACAGATAAAGTCCTCAAAACAGAATTAAATGGTGGTGTCATCTACGTTTGCGGAAATACCCAGCCCCGTGTCCAAGCTTGAGTCCCTTCCTGCCTGGCCCTGTCTCCTGTTTCCGATAAGGTTGTCCTGATGACAACCAGAACGTCGTAACCACCCAGACTGCACCTGCGCCGTGCATTAGACACAGATGATGACTTTGTCCAATCCTTACAGTTCCTGGAGGAGGTATGTTTTTATTATTATTTCTATTTCACAACTAAGGAAACTGAGGCTTAGAGAAAAAGCGCTCAAAGCTGTAGCACTAGTAAAGGGCAAAGCCAAGTCTCCCAATTGAGTTTTTCCGATTCTGGCTACTGTGCCATTAGTCATCACTCGCACTCACGAGTCTGGACTTCGAGGCGCAAAAGCTTCTAAAAAAGAAGAAAGATTTTCTTGGGCCCTAATAAATTCAAAACCAGTTTAGGGTGAGAAGCCTGTCCTCTGAGGGTGACTCTCTTCTTGTGTCCTTTGTTCTTACTTTTCTTTTTCTCCTCTAACTTGTTATTAAGGCGTGCCAGGAATCATGCTGGACACTGGGTAGGCGAGACTGCCCATTCGCCTCCCTGCCCCCTTCTGATTCTCCTGCCCACAGGACTGGTTAGGGGGAGCTGAGCAATTCCCCAACCTGGCAGGGCCATCTGTGTGGGGGACTCCTGCAGACCCACATCTCCCACAATTCTACTTTTTATTTTTTATTCATTTATTTTATGATTATTATTTTTGAGACAGAGCCTCAAGTTGTCACCCTGTATAGAGTGCCGTGGCATCACAGCTCACTGCAACCTCCAGTTCCTGGGCTCAAGCAGGAGTCTCTTGCCTCCGCCTCCCAAGTAGCTGGGACTACAGGTGCAACGCTGGCCATTTTTTGGTTGTAGCCGTCATTGTTGTTTGGCAGGCCCGGGCTGGATTCGAACCCACCAGCTCAGGTGTACATGGCTGGCGCCTTAGCCCTCTGAGCCACAGGCGCCAAGCCACCACAATTCAACTTGTTAAATTCACCTTCTTTGTAATCCTGAAGCAGGAGCCCGAGCTCTGCTGTCATCTTTTAGTTTTCCAGTTGTTCAAAATATTTTGATCCAAATCTGCCCTCAGTGCCACGCTTTATTAATGCAGATACAACTTGTTTTAGTGAATGTCTGTTTAGGAGCCATTTGCCCTGCATAAGTTATCAGGTTTCATTGTTTACCTTAGCTTAAAAGAATTCCATACACTCTGACCTCATGACACCTAAACCCTGACCGTGCAGTTAAAACAGGGAGACCAGTCATTTGATACCATGAGGGCAATTTAGCTGGTAGACACGCTCAAATGTTTCCATTTCCACTGGAGAGCCAGCATGGTGGGAGCCATGGATTATTAATCAGGAACGCACAGGAAGGAATTCTTGTTTTTTTTTTTTTGTCTTTTAATTTCCAAAATAAACCCAATGCCAAGAAGATATAGCTAGCATGCATTTATTTTTCATTGTTAACACTTGTGCTATGTCACCCTATAAGAATTGCTCAAAGACATTTTTAGCAATCACATGGATTGCCTGGGATTCCGTTTCCTACCTGCCCATGACGTTGTCTGAGAAGAGATAAAACTTGCGCCCTAGTCAGGCCCTCGGGCGAGGAGGCTGCTTGCTCTGTGAGGGTGCCGGGTGAGCCTGGCTATCTGTGGCACAGGCTTGGGCAGGCCACCAAGGAGGATTCTGAGAAAGTGACTCATGGAAACCAGGAATGAGGGTACAGCAAGGGATTTATTCCATGCACCGAGGCCTTTGGGGAGGCAACAACTTCACTTAGCAACGTCTCTTTTCTAGTGTGGATTTTCTTTTAGCTACCGCGCATTTTTTTTTTTCTCACCGGATTTCTTGTGTACCAAATGGTTCTATGTTTGGTGCTCCTGAAGGCATTGTCACACAAACTCATCAGAAAAGAATGTAGAGGCTATTGGGGGAGAAAAGATGCTAGTTTACGTAATAAGACATGCAAATAGATAACATTTATTGAGCGCTTACTTATACCAAGTATGTGCTCAGATGTCCACATCTCAGGTAATTCTCAGAACCTACTGTCTAGATGCTATTCCCAAGCCTAACTGTAGTGGAAGAAACTAAAACATGGAAAAGGTGGTAACTTGCCCAATGTTTCTGAGCAAGTAAATGGCAAAGTCAAGAAAGAGCCCCCATGGCCTGATGGAGTTTGGGTTCTTCCCAGGGACCCTGTGCTCCTCCAGATATTGGCATGTGCATTAGGAGCCACCTCTGCTAAGTACCTGTTGTGCTAATATGGACTTGCAAACCACCACAAGGGGCACTGGGCTAGAAGTCAAAACTACACATTCTCTTACAGTATGATCTAGTATTCACACTTCCTGGTATTTACCCAAATAAGCTGAAAATGTATGTCCACCAAAAAACCTGCACATGATTGTTTACAGCAGCTTTATTCATAATTGACAAATCTTTATTCATAATTGACAAATCTTGGAAGTAACCATGGTGTCTTTCAATAGGCGAATGCATAAACAGACTGTGATCCATCCAGACAAAGGATATTATTCATCAATAAAAGAATTCTATCAGGCCACGAAAAGACAGGGAGAACCCTGAAGACACATTGCTAGGTGAAGGAAGCCAATCTGGGAAGATTACATATCGTGCAATTCCAGCCACATGAGATTCTTGGAAAGGCCAAACTATGGACACAGTAAAAAACAAAAAACAAAAACCATTGGTTTCCAGGGGTTATGGCAGGGGAGGATGAGGGGGAACATGGAGGAATTTTAGGGCAGTAGAACTACTCTCTATGATAATGTAATACCAGACACATGTCATTTCTCTTTGTGAAAACCATAGAATGTACAACTCCAAGTGTCAACCCTAATGTAAACTGTGGACGTTCACTAACACCAAGGTGTCAATATTGGCTCATAAATTATAACCAGTGCAACTGGGCGTGGCAGTTCACAACTGTAGTAATCCCAGCACTGTGGGCAGCTGAGGCCAGTGAATGGCCAGAGCTCAGGAGTTTGACAACAGCCGGAGCAACAGCAAGACCCCATCTCTAAAAATAGCTGGGCTGTAGGCCCGTAGCACAGTGGTTATAGCGCCAGCCCTATGCACTGAGGCTGGTGGGTTCAAGCCCGAGCCAGCTAAACCACAATGACAACTGTAACAAAAGATAGCTGCACGTTGTGGGAGGCGCCTATAGTCCCAGCTGCTTGGGAGGCTGAGGCAAGAGAATCGCATAAGCCCAAGAGTTTGAGGTTGCTGTGAGCTGTGATGCCACAGCACTCTACTGAGGGTGACATAGTGAGACTGTGTCTCAAATAAATAAATAAAATAAAATAAAATAAAAATACCCGGGCATTGTGGTGGGTGCCTGTTGTCCCAGCTACTCAGGAGGCTGAGGCAAAAGAGTCTCTTGAGCCCAAGAGTTTGAGGTTGCTGTGAGCTATGACACCATAGCACTCTACTGAGAGTGACAAAGTGAGACACTGTCTCATTAAAAAAACAGAAAAGAAAAGAAAAGAAAACAAACACCAAATGGTAACAATAGTAGAAACTGGTAAAGGAATATATAGTACCTATACTTTCCTCTCAATTTCTCTACAAACCTAAAACTCAAAAAAGTCCATTAATTTAAAAAAAATAAAGGGAGTGAGAGAGCATTTTGGTGAGAGGGGCTGGGATATAGGGCCGGAAGAATATTTTTCACCCTTTCTACCATTTGCATGTTTCACTGTTACAAAAAATTAAATTAATTTTAAAAAGCCATTTAAGTATTCAAAATACAAATTCTAAATCCAAGGAAAGAATTCTCAACTTTGGGTATGATCCTGAGGCTCTGATGGCCTCATGTTTGGCTCTCTTTTAATGATGAAATGATGATCTCCTGTGTCCTTTATGCATGAGAGTCACCATGCTTAAGAAGGACCCACTGAGGCTGGGGGGAGATGGCTCACACCTATAATCCCAGCCCCGTGGAGAGGCTGCAGCCAGTGGATTGCTTGAGCTCAGGAGTTTGAGCAAGAGGGAGACTCTGTCTCTATTAAAAATAGAAAAATTAGCTAGGTGTTATAGTGGGTGCATGTAGTCCCAGCTATTGGGGAGGGTGGGCAGGAAGATCTCTTGAGCCCACGAGTTTGAGGTCACTGTTGATGCCACAGCACTCTCGACTGAGGCAACCGAGAAAGAGTCTGTCTTAAAAAGAAAGGAAAAAAAAAAGAAGAAGAAGAAATAGGACGCACTCTAACAGCGACAGCTGGGGTCACGCTGCCTCGTCCTGCCCTTCTGCTCCTCAGAGACTCCGTGGAGAGCTCCTCTGGAGCCCTGGCTGCCCTCTGAAGTCACCGGGATGAGACAGTGCTTAGGGGAAGGGACAGAAAAAGAAGTCAGGAACAATAACTGAACAAGGAAAGAGAGAGAGGAAGGAACAAAGGATGGAGGAAGAGAAGGGAGGCAGAGAGAGAGTGTGTAATGTTGATGGGCCAGTCAGGAAGCTGGTATCGTTTCCCTTAAAGGCCTGGACTTGGAAGTGATTCCTGAAAAGGAGAGAAGGTTCAGAACACTTTCCTTCCTATTTTCTAGCCAAGTGTGGGGCTGGTGTTTCTCCTGATTCTTCTCCACTCCAAACTGTGGAAGGAGCACGGAACCCCGAAGAGGATGAGCCACACCTGCCACCATTTCCTGCGTCCTCACTGCCGGGCCTGGCAGACACCATCCATCATAGACGGTGTCCATCTGTGTGCCTGTCATCTGGCCTGCTCCCTATGGTCAGCGAACAGGCAAATGCCAAATGCTCGGCTGTGTGGCTCTCCAGTGAGAAGTTACAGCTCTTGGCCCACCTTTTAATTGTCACCAAATCCAACTGACTCTTGCAGAATGCGGCACCTCTGTTTATAGACAATGGAACAAACCCAGTTCCATTTGGCTTTTCTGATGAATTGAAGACATCAGAGGTTTTAAAGCTCACTAGACAGTGTTGAGACAGTTGGAACACACAGAGACACATCCCAAATCGGATGCAATTGGGGGGGATCTGAACAACCTATTTTTCTATCTAATTGGTTGAGGGATGCTTGGTTTTAAATACAGAATTGGTCAAGACAATCATCTTATTTAGAGGTATTACACATAATGGCTTTAGAATAGAAGCTTGCAGTTCTTCCCCCACCTCCAGAGGGAGCTTATATCCATAAACTCTGATATACAGAGGAATTTCCCAAGATTTGGAATATTATTTTCAAGATGAAATTTTATTTGGAATGTAGGGACTCCAAAAGCTTTCAACAAAATTTAATTACTGGCAAAATGTAAATTCCCCAAATAATCAGAACTGATGGCTCCTTACTTCCTTCCAGAGTAAGCTCTCAGAGAAGTGTCTGACTCTGCAGGTGTACAAGGCTGCCGGCTTTCCGGTTTCTTTGGGTTCCTTCAAGACAAATCTTTAAATGGTATCACAGTTTATACTTAAATGCAAACAAAAAAGGTGTGATCCTACTTCTAGAAGTGAAAACACCTCCAGGAAGCAAACAATATACTCCAACTCTTACATCCCCCTTCAGATTCCAGGACACATCCTTGGATCTGCAAAACACATGCCCAGAATTTTATTTCAGGCATTTTTTTTCAGGGATAGAAATAGACCTGGGTTGTCCAACTGCACCCACTCTTGCTCAGGCTTCTCATTGCCATCCAGAGGAATGAATTCATGAGTGAGCCGGATATGACTTATAGTCAAGGGACACAGGAGGCTAAATGGACATAGTTCTCAACTTTGGTTTCATTCATGCCATCTTCTACCAACTAAGCCTCTAGATCCAAATCTGAAGAGCTAACAAGGGGAACTCTTGAAGAATAGATTTTCTTCCCACAATGAATACTTCATTCATTTCCATCGGCTCCCTGAATTAAGCAGCAACAAAACTGTCTCCTATTTTCTGAAGGTTCAGCTTCAGCCACCATGCCAAATGTTTTATATACTTTATCGAACATGAATACTTTTCATGATCATTTGAGTATTATTAATTCTGTTTTCCAGATAACCATACATATATGGACACTTACAAAGGTTACATAACCACCACCATCATCATGAATAGCAATGGTGGGACTTAACTTTGATTGACAATTTACTCTGCTACCAAACATGGAAAGCATCTTATTTTACAATTCTCAAACAAGTTTGCAAAGTAAAAACTATTGACCTCCCCATCTTCCAGCTGACAAAACTGAGGCCTTGTGAGTTAAATGTCGTGCCCAAGGTCACAGAATGCATAACCTAGAGGTAAAGGAGAAAACATACTTTGCCTTACTCCAAAGTCTTTGATCTTTTTTGCATACTTTCTGGCAATGTAGAGTAAAAATGAACTGAAAATGAATATCCAGTTTGCAGCAATTATCTTTTTAAGAAAAGAAGAGAAATGAAAAGACAAAGGAGAAAACTATAAAATCTTAAAGCTTAAAAACTTAGCAATTTAATATTTTGAAAAGCTAAATATTCTCAAAACCATAGATATCTACAAAAAGTTACCCCAAATTAAGCGCACCTTTTACTGTCAACAAGAGTGACCATTTCAGTTGTCTTGTGAGAGGGGTTTTCATTATTATTAAACACGTTTAATACTTGTGAAAGTAGAGGTTAGACAACAACAGAACAACAGATCCTGGCGTATTGCAGTGATTCTGTTTTTCTTAAGTATGTGAATCATGTAGGAACTGACAATTAAGTTCATGAACTCATCCCAGGAAAGGTGCTTTGAAGGACCAGGTGCTGGCATCGTTGCATATGTTTGCGAGGGGAAGTACTTCAAAGGTGACTCTAGTGATATTTAGCACTTTGTCCAGGATGCGTTCTCAGACTTCACTGTCTGACCTCATGCAGTACTTTACTAACACTCAGGATGTAAAAATCATTGGCATGAGCAGTAACTTGGGATGGTAAGGATTCTGTGTAAGGGCAAAAGGTGAGAGTACTGCCTTTGTGTTAATGGTCCCCCTTAGGTATTATTTGATAAGATGTAGGACAAGAGGGCCACTCCCTATATTGGTTTGGCTCTTCCCAGGTCTGATTCTTACTGACATCACTTGGTCACATTCCATACTTAAGCATCTTCAGTTCATCTGAGGAAATGAAGATAAGGATGTTTTCTTTAAGAAAGGAAAGACGGGCTCAGCGCCTGTGGCTCAGCGGGTTAAGGCGCCAGCCATGTACACCTGAGCTAGTGGGTTCGAATCCAGCCCGGGCCCACCAAACAACAATGACAGCTGCAACCAAAGGATGGCCGGGCGTTGTGGTGGGCGCCTGTAGTCCCAGCTACTTGGGAGGCAGAGGCAGGAGACTCGCTTGAGCCCAGGAATTGGAGGTGGCTGTAAGCTGTGAGGCCACGGCCCTCTATCCAGGGTGACAGCATGAGGCTCTGTCTCAAAAAAAAAAAAAAAAAAAGAAAGGGAAGATGAATGGAAATATTGCTGATTTAGCCAAATGCAAAAAATGTTGTTGAGATTAACATGAGCATCCCGAGGAAGACTAAGTACCTTTCCCGGACTTTTATTTGCATGTATAGAGCACAATGTGGTAAAGGGAAGGACGAGCTCCAGGAGAGGTACAGTTGCATATGGCACCGCGCTGGACCAAACAACTCCAGTCCCTGTATGTTTTATGGACCTGCATCAATCTTCCTGCCTCCAGCCTCGACATTTCTTCCCCTCTCCCCACTGCCAGCACGCACACGTGTGCATAGTCATCACAGGAGGGAGGGAAGTTTATTCTCCATAAACAGTTTGCTTGTTGGCCACTCTGAGTCTGCTGGCCAGGTTGCCAATTCTGATGTAGACACCTGTCCATTTGGAACAGGAATGAAAACAGCCACTCATTTTCTAGAAATCATCAAACACCCTGTCAGCGAACAACAGCTCTTCGTTAACTGCAATCTGGGCAAGACATGATGGGTCACATCAATAGACAATCACTGATCCTCTAAACCATTCAGCTTCCTTCAAATTGATGAAAGTTTCCCCGGATCCCTTCACTACAATGTGGTTGGAGGAGGGTTATTTTTTTTTTGTGAGACAGAGTCTCAAGCTGTTGCCCTAGGTAGAGTGCCGTGGTGTCACAGCTCACAGCAACCTCAAACTCTTAGGCTTAAGTGATTCTCTTGCTTCAGCCTCCCAAATAGCAGGGATTGCAGGTGCCCACCACAACACCCAGCTATTTATTTTTTTGTTGTACTTGTTATTGTTGTTTAACTGGCCCCGGCCAGTTCCAACCCATCAGCCCCGGTGTATGCAGCTGGCACCCTTACCACTGAGCTACGGGTACTGTCCAAGGAGGGTTATCTTTTTAGGATGGTGATAGGAAGCTGTTTAAACCTTAGTTTTTGGTATACAATTGGGGTTTTTAAAACAGTGAGGTCAAGAACTTTCTAAGATGTCTAAGATGGTTTCCCAAATGATAACTTCACTGCTGCAGTATTGGTGGAAAATGGTTTCTGACATTACTCCTGGATCCTGAAAAATTTGCATGACTTCAAATAGAAGCAAATATGTTTTCCTCTCCTCTCCCACGTGTGTGTGTGTTGACAGCCTCTTTGGTTCTTCTTCCTATTCTCTGTCTGGGAAGAAGCTGCCCCGGGCTTTTGATATGATATCCTTGTGATATGATATGACATCCTTGTGAGTCTTAGATGGAAAGTCTACAACTACCTACAACTTTCAGATGAAATGAAATTTAGCATTGATGGAAACTTTTCTGAGAGCTATGTCCCATGTTCCCGGCTGGTGGAGGCTGGGAACTGACGTGGGTTTAATGTTGTGGGGAGCCAGGCGGCTGAACTGGGTAACAATACAAGTCTGTTGGACATGTCTTCTGGGTTGTCACGTTCAATTTGCACATGACCTCCTGGCCAAAAAATGGGAAAGAAATGGTAGAATGTGGGACTGAAAGCTCATATTATTGCTTTGACAGCTTCACTCATCTAGAAGTAATGCAAAATGCAATTTATATTTATACACTTTGACCTCCTGTACAGAGAGGGAAAGTATCTAATGATGGGCCGAGGTAGTAAAGGAAGAAACAGATCTCAATACAGCTGGAATTTGTCTACATTTTTGCTTTTCAACCATTCAATTACAGTCAAAAGATAAATGAAACACAGACAGTCCATTGGTGAGGTAGTGACACAATTATTTTATAGTGACTGGGTTCTGGCTTTGAGTCTTGGCAAAGGTGGCTGCAACACGCCTTATTTCACTGGAGACAGATAATCTGCCCGCTCCCCCTGGACAAAGGCCCCTCTGCTTGTAGGTGCATCAATACGTCCATCAGAGGGGAAAAAAGACACTAGCGAGTCAGTGACACTCTGGATCTGCATTTAGAAATTCTTGAGAGAGGCTGACACGTTAATCCTATTAACCAAGATAAATCAAGTCAGGCCTGGTGGTAACTGGGGCATTATTCACTTTCCAGTGAAACAGGCCGTGGGCAGAAAGCGCCATTTTCTTTTGTGCATCAGGAAATGTACTGGTTTTACATGTCCCCAAATAGCTTCTTTTTGAATAGCACCCATGAACTAACTGGGGCGAATGGACCCTCAAATACATCCTGAGTCTTTCTGTCCAGGGTTTTAAATGAACATCATTTTCAGTAGCTATGGTTTCGGAGTCTTTACACGAGCAGCACTCACAGGGGACAAGGATTCTGGCTTTTCCCAGAGATTAAAGGGGACAGAAATAGTCACTTTCATAAAGTCAGTAGCACTTGCACAACTGATAACAAACCACCAAGATATCCACATCCAGAGCCTTGCTTGAGACCCAGAGATCAACCTTGAGAAGCAAAACAAAAAGACAAATCAAGGATTGCAATAAGCAGTGAACTACCAGATTCCGAAATGAGTCACGGAGCACTAAACGCATTTGCCTACATGCTCGCCAGTTTGCTCTTCATGCTTCTTCTCTGAGGGGCACAGAGCCGCCTCCACGGCTTGTTTTTCTAGGTATCAAACTTCTCTCCGCTAGAGTCCACCTCGCCTTCAGATGCAGAGACAAAAATGCTTTTTATTTTTTTTCAACTGAACAGAATAGACTTCTGTGTGGAGGAATATCAAATAACTGCTGTGCTCCAATCCAACCTTTCTACTTTCTTTCTCTTATCACAAGTTTATGACACAACTTTCCCACCCGACTCCCAGCCCCCACGCCCAGAGGAAATCATCTGTCGTGTTTAGCCAGACACACCAGCTTCTCCTGGTTTCCTTTAGGAAATAGAACGGGATTTGAGTTTAGAAATTATTGTTTTCCAGGGTTTGTTAGCTCCCTAAAGCAGAAAGAAATGACCAGAGCGCATGTGAATGGGAGAGGCCGAGGGTGCAGAGGGGGCTGTGAGGGCTGTGAGGGCGAGGTGGCTCCAAGCCTGGGAGGCACAGCAGCCCCCTCCGCCCCTCCTCATTTCCTGGGAGTTCCAGGCTTGGACTTGGGGCCCCAGGGGTCAGCGAGGAGACACTCCTTCTCCCAGAGGGGCTGCCCCTCACCTTTAAACAAAGGACAAAACCGGGCGCCAGCAAGGCAGCCGGAGGGGCTCTGGGCTGGGTCCCCTTTCCCAGTCCTCTATTTCCCCAGCTGTTTTCCTGCCCACCTTGCCCCTCCCTCTCCCTAAATTAGGTGACAGCACAGCCATAACTTTCTCTCCACTCCAAATTATGGAAGGCAAAAATGCCAGGGAGAATCCCAGGTCCGACCCACGACTTTCAGGTGTCCGAGGGTGACTTCTCCGGGGAAGCTCAGGTTGGAAGGGCGATGAGCGTCTTTCTGAACACATGCTGGTGGCAGGAGAAGGATTTTCCGGGACTGGAACATCTCAGGCGCCAGCGGAGCCAGACGTGATGCTCGGGGCGCGGGACTCTGCTGAGAGGGCCGCGCCCCAAGGCCAGGCGGCCTGCGTGACACCGACTGGCGACGCCTTTCTCTCCCTTTCTGGGGCGCCTCGCCGGCCCTGGCGCGCTCCCCGCCGGGTGAGATCCGAGCACCATCTGACTGAGCCCTTGCAGCGCCCAGGTCGGACAGAAGATCTGAACAAATCTCCCTGTTTCGATTCCAGGGTTATGACAGTAATCAGAGGATGGGTTTGACCGAGGACATGGTCTGAACCGGTTCAATCACTAGCCTGGTGACAACCGGGATGCCGGCCGACGTGACCTCGGTCTACCCGGCCGGATGGATGTGCCGCTCTCGGTCAAGCCCTTGTCCGATCACCAAAAGAAAAGTGCAAACGGGCTCCCCTCATCCCGAGGGACGCGCCTTAGCAGCACGTGTGGACGCAGTCCCGGAGGCCCAGAACTTTCTCTCGATCCCGGCGAGCTTTTGGGGTCCCAGGTCCCGCCCCCCGGCCAGTCCCGCTGGAGTCCAGCCGGAGGCGGACAAAGGGAGGCCGCCGCCGCCCCTTTCCTCGGCTGTCAGTGGGAAATAGCGCTGCCCTCTGGACTTTCACTCCGTCGCAAAGGGCGTTTTATTACAGGGTAGGACAAGTTGCAGAGAAACACGGAGAACTCAGTAAGAAGGAGAGGCGGGTGGAGTAAAGAACGCTCGGAGGTTCGGAAGACAGCGCGAAGACGGGTCAAATGAGAGATGTTCGCAGCCCCGGGGATGGAATCGGCGAGCCAGGTCCGGGGAGGGAGCCGGGGTGCCCGGCCGCAGCCCCGGGTCATAAGCCGCAGCAGCCCATCTCCCTAGAAAATTGCCGCCAGCTCCCTTGGCCAAATTCGCTCCAATTTGCTACTAAACGTTTTAGACTACTTTCGGGAAATCTGCACGTCCACGCCGCTGCGGTTCGGTGTCTTTGTGGACCTCTGTAAGAAGAGGAATGTGCTAGGACACGCGTCTTGCCTCGATTGCTTTTCCACTAGACTTTTTTTTTGGGAGAGGGGCTAGTTTTGGTTTTTCTCAGAGTGACCCTCCTCTCACCTAATTAAAATAGGAGGAAAATGAAATCACACCAGAGACACACTTTCTGCCTGATGGGGGATGCTTCTTTTGGGATTTCTGTTAGGTTAGAACCTCAGTCTTACCAGTTCCTCCGGGGCCTTCCGGACAGAACTGACTTTGCAGGGCGCTGAACCAGTCTGAACTAGTTCTGTCTGTGTGCCCAGACCCGCAAAGCCCTGTCCTGCCCTGAACTCAGAGTGGGGTGAGGAACCCCCAGTGATCACGAACTTTCACTCCCAAGTAGAAGTGGAGCTTGCAAGATTCGGATACCAATGGAGTTGGGTGGGGCGGGTGGGCAGTTATCTGAAAAAATGCTGCAGGAAAGGATGTGAATATGGGAGCAACCTTGTATCCCAAAAGGGGTGATATGTTTCTTTCCATTCCATTCCTATCGCCCAATCTTGAGAAGAACGTGATAAGTAGTTTCAAAAACAAGCCTCTGTACAAAGTTCCTTACCCCGAAGGGTTTGAGCTCCAAGCCAGAAACTAGAAACTTTTCCTGCCGGAAATGCATAGCAGACTTTGACAAAGTGTTTACAAATAAACTTCAGAGCCTCTTCTTCCTCCTCCTTTAAAAAAACCTATGCAACTAAAATGTGAAAACCTTGTCTAACTCTACCATTGAGGAAGGAACAGAGTAGATAAATTGCACATATGCAGCTAATGCTAATCAGTGTTTCCCATCCGCTGAAGGAGGGAATTTGAAAAATTGCTCAGGCGCTTTCTGCTGGCTTAATTTGTTAAAATGTAACAGCCCCCAAAAGTTTTAAAATAGTGGATTGAGATAGGCTGTTTCTTGGAGTGTAATCTGGGACACACTTCACTCCCTCCCCCACTGTCCAACAGACCAGCCCCACTCAAACTTTGTTTCCCCAGCTCTACCCATTTTTTTTTACTAGTTTCTTTCAGAACTATTTATTCCTTTCCTGTCAAAGTGTGCCTGATTTTTATAAACCTTAGTTATTTGCTGTCCCTCTGGAGCTCTCAGTTACCCGTCTCCCCCTCCACAACTTATGTCAGACATACAAACAGACCTCCAGCTCAAATTTGTGACAGAAATTGAAGAAGGTTCTAACTGAGCCTGATAAACAAGTTGTTAGTGTCCCTTGTGTGCAAAGCAACTCCTGCAAAAAATTTATGCTAAAGAGCCATGAAACTCATTGAGTAGAAAAGGTGCCCCAGAACAGTTATCTTTTTATTTTTTTAGCATTGAAGTCATGAAACATATGGGATGGGAGATTCCATGTTTGTTTTTCTGCCGTGATGTGCCACTAGTGACAATTGTACCATGAAGATTAAACTGGATTTCCCCAAAGATCGATTTATTTGTATTGTTTTTGTCTTTAAAACTCTTCAGTATTTAATGCAAAAACAGTTGTTCTTTTAATGGCTATTCATTTGCCATGAATCCGAAAAAAGTTTTGCAAAACTCCAGATCCTTCTCATTAGATAACGCATGGAAAAGTTTTAACTCTCATGATAAAATATCTTCCTCTACAATTTTGCTCTTGAAAAAACGGAGAGAAGTTATAACGAAATCACTCTCCTGGCTTAACTGTGTAAATCGGGGTCCTGAAAAATGTGCTGGGGTAACAAAAGCAATAGGGAAGTGCAAACTAGATTGAACGAAATGCACATTTTTATGTTTACAAAATCTTAACAGGTAAGACTCAACCTTTGTTTCTCCTTTTCTCTTCTCTCTCTCTCTCTGGGATCTAGTTACATATCAATGTATAGCCCCAAATCAAACTAAAATATGTTTAAAACTTCCTTGAGTTCACATATTCTTGTCCTATCTACTCATTTTGTCCTTTTCTCTTCCTGGAAAAAGCAAATCGTAGAAAGTAAAAACTCCAAAAAACAATTAAAACAAATCCTTACATCTCAAATGTTTCCTCACACCCTTCCAAAAAGATAGAGCATAGAGAGATTTAAGTTGAAGACCTGTGAAGCTGTCACCAGTAATGGTACCAGAAAATACTTATAAAAAGAAGGAAGGGCAACTATAAGAAAGTTAAAATAAGAGCTGTTGTCTGTAAGTGAAGTTGCCCTGGCAACTTCCATATTGTGGCAAAAAAAAAAAAAAAAGAACAGAATTGCCACTTGGTAGTGTATAAAAATGAAGATACTGGTAAAAAGGGAAGGAGACAAATTTGTTAGGCAGGATAAATAAAAATAGAAAAAGTCCCCAGGAATTTTTTTTTTGCACTCCCACCTTTGTAAATCTTCCAGGCAGCTTGGAGAAGGGCTGGAAAGCAAGGTGAGGAAAAGAATACTCAGGTTTGGGCTGCTTTAGACCCTTTTTAAGAAAAATGGGGACATCTCTTTTTACGGTTTCCCTCCCTTCTAAGGCTTGAAATAAAGATCGAAATAATAAACCCAAGTGGCTGCCCGTCAGCCCCCTTCCATCTTCTTTAGCAAACTTGACATAGTGGAAGAAATATGACACGTGATTTATTAAAGAGGAGCTAGTTGACTTTTAACCCTGGTTGCTTTTCTCAGACCCCATTACCTGCAAATTTATCTGACAACACACTGCAAGAATTACAGGGCATGCAAGCAAGGAAGAAGAGAGGAGAACGCAAAGCTGGGGGTTTATGAAAATATCAGAGAGAAGCAGGGTGGTTTACCCTACCATTTGTACCACTCAAGAAGATGAGTTATATGTTACAGAAAACAAACCGCTTGTCTAAGAAGGAGGTCAGTTTCTGTGTCCAAGAAGAAAGCAGAGATGGAATTCAACACCCCTCCTATCCCTCTCTGATTCCTGCTCCCTTCAGCCAGAGCTTTGCAGAATTTTAAATGTTTTAATGTTTAATTTAATTTAAATTAATTCTTAAATCCATGAACAAGAATCATATAATGGGCTCTTCCTCTTTTTTTTTTTTTTATCCTTTTTGATACAACTCTTGTTTTCACTCAAGTTGCAAACACTTCTCAAAAGAGCAGACACATTTTCTATGCACTCTTAAAGATAACCCGCAGACCCTTTCTAAGTCAGACTATTCCAAAACTTCAGAAAACATCCAAAGACTATTTAATATGGGAAACTGATCAGACTACAAAAATCAGCAATAATCAGACATTCAGACAAAAGTTTCTTTGTGCTAATTAAGCAGCCATTATCTTGGGAAGTTGAGTGAGTGGGCAGATGTTTTTAGAATAAAGTAGGAAGGAAGGTATTGACCCCTTAGGGGTTTCTTCTTTGAAGATGAACAAGAGAAGAAGTACAGTAAATAATAATAATTGGGATTACTTAGTCCTTGGGACATGGATTTGTATATCCTGTTGCCAAGGTGAAGGTAATAATTGAATCTATCCCAAATCTGAGTGATGGCATAGTCAGAAATGACTCCATCTGACAGAAGAGCCAGGAGGCAAGTGAAGGATACTATTGTGCAAACGTGACCCTCCATTAACACCCCCTATCAGCATCTGGATCCTGTCTCCGTTTCCCATCCCAGAGCCAAGAGGGCTGCCTGGCAAGCTCTTTGGGGCTTCCAGGCTGCAGTTCAACCCCACGTCAACTAAATGGGTAGGGAGGCTGACCTAAACCCTGCTCCCACTATCTCCAGAAGCCTTATTACCCCTCTCCAGGCCCATTGTTTGGTAGGTGCTGGCAATTTGCTCCTTATCTCCTCTGTGTTCACGAGCGCTTTTTATTAATCACAAAGGGAGAAATGGTATTAATATTAATTAACACAATAAAATGAAACAGTTTGGGAATCCACCAAATGAATAATCTCATCGTCTAATTGGAGCTGGAGAGGATGGGGAGGAGGAGGGGAGGAGGAGCAGGGGGGAGGGGGAGATACAGATGACCTACTGGGTGACAGGCACAGGTTGGAAGGGTGACATTTTATTGTAAGCCTCCCAATGAAAGGAAGAAAAGGAAGGGACCAGTCAATTTAATGCAGGGACCAAGAGTGCAAGAGTGTTGCTAAGAGACAGAGATGCTGGTAAAGTTCTATCAGAAGCACTACTCTGACCTTATGCAAATAGAGGCGGCCAACTCTTTGTGGAACGGCTGAAAATTCCACCCCCTGTGTCACCAATACCTGGCATCGAGCCTTTTATTCAAATGTTCTCTAAAAACACACACAGAGGATGTGACAAAGCATGACACATTTAGGGGCTTTCACAAAAAATACCCACAAAGGGGGGAATAATAATCATAAGAGTAATAATTTTTAAAATCCAGGAAAAAAAAATCAACACCAGATCTTCCTGTGGAAATGTCACCCATCTTTACCTTCTGGCACTGTCATTTTCCTTTAGCTGAAAAGTAACCTAAAGATTCAGAAATTGTCCTCTCATTGTGGAAATAGAAGCTTATTAAGATAGCACAGTGCCTCTCAAAATACTGTCGTTAATTTACATTCGGAGGAGTGTGAGGAGGGGACAGTGTGAGGAGGAGTGAGCAGGGTATGAGAAAGCTTGGTGCTGACTGCCCTACCCCAACAAAGTAAGTACGACACTTATCTGATCTACTCACTCCAGGGCAAGGTTAAGTACAAAAAGCCAGAGCTGTAGGAACCAGGTGGCTCTTCCAGGAAGCTGAATGTTCTTACAGCCAAAGTGGGAAGGTCTACACATCTCCACAAGTTGGTGGCACTCAGGCACCTGCCCCGGAAGGGCTTCACGTCTACTTCCTACCCAACTGGGAGGTGAACGCCCCCCTGCACTCTTGCCTAAGGGCTCCTGCAGAGTCAGCCACTCCCCTGGCTGCACCTCTGTGCCACAAGGGGTGTTCTGAGCTGGATTTTGCCCTTGTGGCTCCACTGTTTAAACTTTGAGAGGCCAAGGAGAGAAACTGAACCTCACCATTCAGTGTGGCCTGGCCCAGAGGCACTGGGTCTGGCACATTCTGGGTCACTTTGGGCTCTGGCTTTGTCCACAAACACTTCTAAGTGCCCAGGCCTGAGTCTCTCTCATCGTCCTCCCTTCAGTCCAAGTTAACATCTGTTTCCCTGGCCTGGAAGCACATCCCATGGAAAAGGAACCACATTCTCCAGGGCAACAAATCTCCCGGGAAAGCCACCTGCTCTTAAGGGGCCAATCCTGAAAAGTTAAATATCACACAGGGAGAAATAGGTCATCTTCACAGATGTTGGCAGAATTTGATCCCCTGGGGTCTGCAGCTTTGGGAACTTCTGGGACCCCAGGCTGGAGACTGGTGGAGGGCTGGGTGGAAGGAGCCCAGGAGCCCAGCTGGGACCAGGAAAGGGGGCCCAGGCTGGAGGATGGAAGGGACCCCCAGGCTAGAGGATGGTGGAGGGCTGGGTGGACCAGCCCAGGAGCCCAGCTGGGACCAGGGCAGGGGTTTTTCCACTGCCACTCACCCGCCAATCTCCCCATCCCCCTGGTGCCTCCCTCCACCTAGGACTGGCTGCACCACACCTCCAACACAACCTGGAAACATTTGTTTGTTCCTCATTCCTCTCTCCCAAGGACACGGGGAAAGTGGGAAAATGGAAACATCTGTAAGTGAGGGCAAAACCTGACACACGGAACTTTACAAACTCCATTTAGCTGGAGAGCGTTTCATCCATTCTATCTCCTCACTCACTTTGGATTTCAATATTGATAAAATACCTACTGAGTCACGTCTTTATGGTGGTAGCTGCAAGTGAACATATTTAACGGCTGGGGGGCGGGGAGGCATTGCACGTGTTCGCGGTGGGTAACTTCCCAGGGCAACTTCTCCCTAGGACCCCCCTCCTCCCCTCTTAATGGTGGGACTTTTCATAATGTGCGCAATACTATTAAAATTTCATATTAGCAGTGTGTATGGTGAACTTTGTAATGGGAAATTCAATAGCTGCTGTAAATATTAATGGAATATGAAATGAAGCCACAGCCTCGACCAGCCCTGACAGTAAAACGGAGTGAGCATGTGGCGGCCCCGGGGCAAGAGAGGCCTTTCCTCTTGTCGCTCTCGCTTTATTACATTAGCGCGGGCCTCCCCGCGCCGGCGTGGGCTCAGAAGCCGAGGCGCCAGGTCACCCATGACAAATGTCCCCGTGTCTCGCCAACAGGCCCCGCCTGGCCCTGCCACTCCATCTGCCCAACAGGCCCCTGGAGAGTGCTGGCGGGTGTCAGTTTCAGGTAAAGAGCTCTTGAAAGGGCCACGTCTCCAAAAAGGTTACAAGGGTTCCAGCGCCTCGCCAAGTCGCCACAGCTTGGGTCATGCTGCCGGAGGAGGAGCTGGGGGTGGAGAAAGAGCCGCTCTGGCTCGGGTTAACGAACCCTCAGGGACTCCCTGGGGTTGAAAGAGCTATTTCGGGCATCCAGATTCCCACTTTCCACCCTCACCTCGATCCCTCCTGCCCCCTGCCCGCAGTACTGGCCTCAGAATCCTGCGTGTGGCTGACGAGGGCGCCTGGGAGGGGACAGGAGGGAAGGAGGACCGGGCTGGGCCTTGGCTAGCTGGCACCACCCGCCCCGCTTCCAGCGCTGTGCGGGGTCGCGACCCGCCCCCAGGTGGGTCCCCCTAGATGCCAGCCGGACCCGGGGAGGCTGTCTGCAGTGACGTGCCGCCTCGCGGACCCTGGGCCCCGGGGCTGCCAGCCCAGCCTGTGCCCTGGCGAGGACCTTCCGGGGACCCGGGAGAGGTTGTGCGTAGACTCCGGCAGGAGCAGAGTTGCTGGGCCTGCGGTCGCCGGCTTGCATCAGTTCCCCGCTCCCGTAGCCGCAAAGGAGGGTCGGGCGGCACCACGCGCTGACAAACGTGGCGGTCAACACCTGCAGCTGCCCAGGCGGGTTACTTCAACCGGCTGGGGAAGATAGGTACAGTTTGAGTGGCAGGCGACGCCTTTCCTCACTCCCAGCATTTATGTCGTACCGAGGGCACTTGGGAGAGCTTAGTTTTAGAAGGGGCTTTCGCTTTTTCCAGGGACTTTCCCTCTCCAGACGTGCCATGTCCCCCTTCCCCCACCGCGCTCGGCTCCCCACCTGATCCTGCCAAAGGTGGGCTCTGTCGCCGGACAGAGAAGAGAAACCGGGGTTAAACTGCGGCAAGGTGAGCGAGCTGGACTTGCCAGGTGCTAGGGACGATTAGAGTCAAAATCAAATAAGAGGTCCCTGCACCCATCTCTTTCATTTTTGCCTGTTTCACGCGAGGAGAGCGAACTAGGTAATCATAGCGAGTTACTTTTCTGAGGCATGCAGGTGTTGACATCCCGGCTGCTAACTCGGGGCAGCTGTCATCCCATTTCTCTGTTAAGTCTCCCTCCAAATTTCACCGATGTGAAGTCACAGAATGTCTATCTTGTACCACCAGCTCTATGGGGTCACTTTTCTCGTAAGCTCACCGGGGGCTCCCTCCTTTTAAGTTATTTCCTGCCCAGTTATTTTTTCCCCCCAATTAATCCAGAATAGTTTTCTCATCTGTTCCAGACGCACGAAAACTGCAGAGCTGAAATGAACTGAAATAAGAGCGGGATTGAAATGCACCAGGGGTTTCACTGCAGGAATTGTTGCAACAAAATATCCACGTTTTCAAGATCCGTGGAAATGCTTCAGGTGTGGTTTGCTTTCTCACCCTCTGGCTAGTTCTGCAATCATTTTTACACCCCCCGGGTAAATAGTTGTGCCTCATTATTTCTTTGACGTCATAAAATCAGTCCCCCTCCCATCCCAATCTTGCAACTTCTTCCCCTTTAAAAGAGTTACACTTTCAGAGAAGAACAAAAAAAAAAGGACAGGAAATGGATATAGGTTTTGTAAGTGTTAAATAACTTTCTCAGCGTGTATTAAAGGAAGATTGTATTTTATCAACAACTGATTGATGCAGCCCTGTGATCCTGTCGGTTTGTCTATGGTATCATATTTATTTAACCTGCTGGGGGACTGTGTTCAGGGGCAGCCTGTTCACGCTGACAAGAGCATGCACATTACACACTACCCCAGGTATTTTGATTGATTGTTCCCACCCTAAAGCCTTTGGTTCATAATTTAGCACAGCGGGTTCTGCATCACAGACTAGGTTAAAAAAATTCCTGTAAGAGATTTGAGTGAACAACTACTGCCAAGAAACCTTTCTACACCTGCAACCCACAAATATTTTAAATGCCTCTGGAGATGGTTTAGTTTGTATAATTAATAATTACAGGGCACGCAACCTTTATTTACCCTAGTTCCCTGAAGTGTGATCAGATTGATTCATTTTAAAACTGTGGCAGGAACAACATATCCTTAACTAGGGGGTGGCTCAAGGGCAGGGTGGTGGTGGGAACAATGTCTAGTGTGGGCTTCTCTCTTCTCACTGTCTTTCAACAGCAGATATGGGGTGTGGAAGCAGTAGAAAGACAGATAAAATTCTTCTTTTTCATAGACACTTTTCTCAGGTTGCTTTGGGACTTCCTTTGGCAGCAAACCAGATTTATTCTACCCCTGGCCCACCACCACCTCCATGGGTGAGGAAAGCTTTTTCTAAACAGGTGACACTGTTTAGTATGCAGAATAAAGTTTTATAATATTTGTGTCTTTTCAACAAATAATGTCAATGATCTGGGTACATCTTAGTAGTTCTGAAAGTTGTGAGCTGAATGAGCATTATTTAGTGCATAACCAATGAACATTTACTTCCTATGAGATTTTTACAAGGAAGGAGCCTTTTCCTTGATATTTTAATATTTCTTTTGCTAACATTAACAAAGCACACATGTTGATGTACTAACGAATGTGTATTTAATTAAATCAATTTTTCACTAGGATAAAAATGGGACACATTTTTCTGTGTACTTTCTTGAATGACCATTATGCTGACTAGCAATAGGTTTTTCTGTTTATATGTGCGCAAAAGTAAAATTTCAAAACTGTCCTGATTTCTAGTGATAGAGATGTTTTTTGTGTTTGAAGTCTTTACATTTGTCTTTTAGAGACTCTTGAAGCCTGCAAAGGCAATCTTAGCACTTGTTGGTATCTCTTTGCCCATTAGAGTTTTATTTTTTCATGCTAGATCAGTTGAGAATATCATTACCAAGGTGGTTAATTGCATGTGTGTATAATGCTGCACTGGAGGATGGGGATTTATGGCATATGAAAAGACATTAAGTGTATAATTGCCCCAACTAAGTCAACACATCTAAAGCAGTTTTTTTTTTTTTCTCCTTCAGCTCTTAAGTTAGTATTGGGGATAAAGTTTCTTATATACCCAGTGATGGAGATGATGGCAGCGCTGGTTATTAAAACTGTCTTCCTTACTCTGAAATATTATTTACAAAATTGTTCTTTTTGGCTTGATTGTGTACCTTAAAGTTATGATAAAGATACACCTCATTCCTGTTAATATTTCTTTTCTTGAATGTCTGTTAATTGTGTTGAAGCGTACCTCTTACTGTCCCATATCTGATCCTGATGGCATGTTTTCTTTGCTGATAATACTATCATCAGGAACTCCTTTTATCCCTAGATGTTGCTATTTTTCTTTAGATGAGGTTCAATGACAAAACCAAAAATATTTGCAAAGCTCCAGGAGATGTATCTATCTTTCTGCTGAGAAAACAGCCATTATCAAAAGTTAGTACAGACACCATATCCAGAGAGAAAGTGAAAGGGCAGGCTGGCAAGAGAATATTTACTCAAGGGCACTAAGGCTGACCAAACAAGGTGAAAGGAAAGCCCATTTCTGATGAACAAAATCTACAGATTTTACGCCACAAACTAAAGATATTTTGAGATACAATGTGAATCTATTTGTGATCATTTTCAAAAATGTTTAGAAATCATTAGTTTACATAGAAAATAAATCTCTTAAAGTTATCCACTACCAGCGTTCTTTAATAGAGCACTGTGTACATGACCCATGATAATGAAGAAAATAATTTCACATATTCTCTCCTGGGGTGTCAAATAAAACTGAATGAGGTCCTATTTATTTTCAAGGGGACACTGTGATCATATTTAATACGTGCTCATACGTACATACACATACAAATTAACTTCTTTGGCGTTTGGCCACTTCCTAACTGTGTGCTCTAGGCAAGTTACTTAATTTCTCTGTCTTTCAGTTTCCTTAACTAGTGAAATAATTACAGAACCTTCTGCAAGGCTTACTCTAAAGACTAAGTGAGTTTACTTGTGAGATGTTCCTAAAGCATGCCTAGTGTGTAATAATTTCTAAACTTGCATTGTACATCAGCTATTAATAATGTGTGGCTAATATTTTTATTGACACCAACCTTTTTCTTCTGGTCACCTAAAACAATGTGACCAGACTCCGAAACTTAAACTCTAAATTTGAAGTGGTACTACGGGGACTTTGTTCAAAAACCTGCAAATCTGCAGATTTGTTCCAATCTGCACTGTGCTGGAGCTTTGCAGAGACATAAAGCAATCACTGTCTTTCTCCCTTTCTTTCACACACACTGAACAGCCTCCATGTAAATGCTAACCTAAAACGGAGGTTGGGGAATTGTGGGAAAGCCACCAGAATGTCTATACACCTAATTACAGGAAAACACCTCCAAAAGCTTCTAGAAGACAAAGAGTGATATGTGTTTACAGACACTTGATTTGGTAAGGCAGCCAACCCTTCCTCTTTGCCTATGCTGAGCGCCTGAGTTTATCACTGTGTATTTTACTGTCCTCTAGGTTTTATGATATGAGTTCTGTATGTGCCAGGTACTGTCTTTTATTAGGTTGTCTAAGTTTAAATTTATTTCTAACAGAAAGAGATGTGTCTTGATAATATGTTAGAATGTTGATTTTTTTTTTTAATTAAGATCTTGCTGCAAAAATGAATGGGATGAAATACCGTTCAATGTTTGCTTTTTTTCTTTACATGTTTACTTTTGAAATGAAGACAAAAGCAATTTCAACTGCGAATGGTATCAGGGTTACCTCTTCCATCAAGTGTCCTTCTTTCTGTTTTTGAGCTGTTCTATTGCCTCTTTAGATAGTAACTTGAGATCAGAGCTGAAGTGAAACCAGAAGGTTTGAAAGGCAGCTGAAAGCACCTTCTCCTTCTCTCCAGGTCAACCTAGGTGGATACAGAATATGACTGGACTTTGTTACAATTAGATCGCAGAACCTCAGGAATGAATAGTTCGCGAGTCACCGGCAAACGAACTCCTGGAAATGAGGCTGGACCGGAGCTGGTGTTTTCTGACGTGTTCGTGTTAACCTTGCCACGTTGAGTCATACCCCTTCTCTCTTTAAATCATCGTTCCACACCCTACCCACATCTGTCCTTTTGGACATGTTCAATGTTGTAAAGCCGTCTGTTTCCACCCCTATGAATACTAAAAATGCATGAAGTTCTGAGAAGCTGGACTTGTGTTTCAATGCCTCTTAAATATCATCTGCCATTGCTTTGATATTAAAACATTAGGGGTTTAGACTCAGCTTCTGTATTCGATATTTTCTTACTTTTTACTTAATTAACTCCCCCTTTTAAATGATAGTAATGTAGTCTCTAGTGAACTACACATAACATCCCTTGTGTGTATCACACTTGCTCCCTGGCCTTGAAGCGAGTTTTCTCATATTTGGACTAATGATTTTTTTTCAAAGTACTCCACAAAGATATTAGAATATCCTCAGCAAGAAAAATACACTAATGTTTGCTGTTTCCTGTATGGGAATACTGAGATTCAAGAACATACCACGATGCTTCTTTAGCTCACGTATAAATTCTTTTTGTTTGAAAACATTGCTTCCTTTTGAGATTTGGCAAATAGTTAAATTAGTTTGCATAGTTCTTTTCTTTTTCTTTCTTTAAGTACAGCTCTTAAGTAAGCAGACACTTTAACTTGCTTTCCTATTAGACAACTGTTCTTTATTGCTTTTTCATAGCACAGCTATCAAAAATAAGATAATGCCCAAAGATCTGGGGCCTAATCAGCTTTCTAGCTGAGTTTAAAGAGGCTAGAGGCTGCTTAAAGGTGGCTTTGGGTGTGTGTGCGGGCCCAGGGCAGTGTTTGCTCTGCCACATTTTGATGGAGAGGGTAATGTGTTTGCTAGATAAGGCAAAAGGGACCAGCCAAAAAAGCAAGGCTCTGTTTGATAAACCCTGACATATTTAGCCATTTTTCACACACATGAAAGGAAGCTTTAAAACTCCAAGGAAAACAGAGGTGTCCATTCAAGCACACTAATGTTTATCAAGACAAAAAAGGTAAATAAAGAAAATTGGCATGTTGTAGTCTATTAAATTAATTAGCTCTAGAGCTTATCATTAAATTGAAAAGCTGGATAAAATACAAGTCCATTTCTTGTTGTTATTTAATGGGAAAGGTAAGCTCTTTACTTTAGTATACTCTGGAAAAGATAGTTATTTTGTTTTCCTTGTCTTGCCCTGGTGGAAGATTTGATTCTTATATAAAGAAGCTCATGAATCAAAGTTGGTTGATCTGCATGGACCACGGATGAGAATTTAATTTGAAAACAGTGTTAAAATACATGATGCCTTCTTTGTAAGTGACTTATAGCCTGCAAACGGATCGATAAAGCCAGAATAAAAATGCGTCACTTGGCATATACTACAATTAGAGGTCAGTATATTCCTTTTTAAAACAAAAATGTTAATTGACTTTTACTTTATTAACATTTTAATTTAATATATTAAAAGGGTACAAATGTTTTGTTACATAGATACCTTGTATAATGTTTAAATTGGATGTTTTTTTTTTTTAGTCTCACTATGTCACCCCTGGTAGAGTGTCATGGCGTCACAACTCACAGCTACCTCAAATTCTTGGGCTTAAGCAATTCTCTTGCCTCAGACTCCCAAGTAGCTGGGAGTATAGGCGCCCATTACATCGCCTGGCTATTTTTTTGTTGCAGTTCAGTTGTTTATTTGTTTGTTTTTTTCTTAGAGTCTCAAGCTGTCGCCCTGGTAGAGTGCTGTGGCATCACTGCTCACAGAAACCTCAAACTCTTGGCCTTAAGCGATCCTCTTGCATCAGCCTCCCAAGTAGCTGGGACTACAGGTGCCTGCCACAACGCCCGACTTGCAGTTCAGTTGTCATTGTTGCTTAGCTGGCCTGGGTCGGGTTTGAACTCTCCACTGTGCTGTTGGCACAGAACCTAAATTGGGGCTTTTAATGTACCTCTTATCATTATGGCTGTTCATTGCACCCATGGCATAAGATTCACCTCTTAGCCACCTCCCACCTGCCCCTCTTCTTAGATTTCCAATGTCCTTTACATCTGTTTGTAGAGGTTGGCATGTTCTAACTGTCCTATCAAAATAAGTTCATAAAGAAAGACGTTTTTAATAAAATGGCATTATAATCTAGAATGGCTTCAAATGCTGGGGTGAACTATTCATTGATTTATAATAATTTCCCTTTTCTTGAAAAAGTAAGAAAAAAAACAGAAAGTTATAAAGTATACAGCCTTCTTTCAAAATAATAATTAAAATAATGTAAGTATGACGATAATTTGGGGCTCAATTTCATACTGTGTAACTTTAAATTAATGTGGAAGGAAATACCAACTGAAAATCAATATTGTAATAAAATTTTCTAGTATTTTTCTTAGACAAGATACATTACTATTCTCTTTTTTTTTCCTAAATCAAAAGTACTCAATAAACTGAAGAAATCGCCTCAAATAACTAGTTCATCTATAGAACATTTTAAAATATAATAGCATGAAACTCTGGAAATGTGTTTCTTCTATATATTAATCACTTTAAACATTTTTTTATGTCTTGGTGTTAATAATCTATATGAGTTTAGAGTTTTAGATGAATTTAATGTCAACTAGGGATTAATGTGCATTAATTAAATTGACTGTATCTTCTTTAATTAGAAAAAGGGATTTAGTTTTAATACTGATGTTCCTAATAAAGCTTCTCTCTACTTATCTGTATTTTCTCAACATTAAGAATTATTTTATTAGAAGGTGAATTAATTTAATAATGGCAGAGTGGCAAAATATGAAATAAATCAAGTGATTGCAAACTGTTTTTACTGGGGTTATATTCTCAAAGCACGTAACTTTCTAAAAAAGAAATCAATTTGTACTACCTATTTAAAAGTAAAAGCATAAATTAGACTTCACATTTAATTTTCTTTTGAGTATTATATACATTGGCTAGACCTATCTCAAAATTTGAAGCCTTGTTTGGGATGTAACCTGTTTAATAGGTTGACTCAATTCTCTAAATAGTGTAAAAGTCATGTCTTTACTGAAGATGCATTTTCAGAAGAATTTTTGTCCCAAAAGATGCAGAACCATAAACTAAGATCCTAGTGGAAATCTGTGAAGTTACTAAAATTAACTAATTACTATATTGATACATATACACAGACCCCCAAGCATATACAGGGTATTTATGATGCCTCCCCTTTTTGGTAGATTTGATGTAAAAATAAGATGAACATTAACGGTGAGTTCTAAACCACCTGAACTTCTTGGTCTTTATTTGGGGGAGTATTCATTGAAATTTTAGGCTATAGTTCCTTTTCAGATTAAATCTTTGTATATTATTATTTTAAAATGGAAGAGAGAAAACAGAAAGAACAGGGACTGGCCAAAACCAGACAAAAGAAAACCCCCAAACTCGTTCCTGTCCCCCCTACTTTTTTTTTTTTTAAGTCTCATGTATAGCACACATTTTAGTAATTAAAACTCATGGAAAGCAGCTGCCACCTAGCCCTTCGAGAAGCTCCTCATGAATGAATACTTAGTTGTTCTCTTCCCTAATTGTCAGGGCTCCTGTCTTATGTTAAAGGGCCTAACAAATGAATTCCCCAATGCCCCACACTTACAGGTGGGCACATGTGATCGGACAAGCAGGCTGTTGCCGGCACCTTGCAAGGTTGATCTTCCAGCCAGGAGGATATGAGATTAGGTATAGAAAAAAGTATGCAAAGACTTTTTAAGATTAACTTTGAGCCTGGAAATACAGTGTTATAGACCAGGAAGCTGCTGCTTTAAAAAATGTACCCAGATTTAGCTACCAAATGGTGTTAGGCACCTTAGCTTTTACCAGGGTGATTGCCTTGGTCCTCCTCCTGGCTTGCTTTGCTAGTTAAAAAACGGGTAATACAATTCACTTCTCTGGCTTGATGAGAATATGAGAGAAGGGATCCAAAGTTTCTCAGCCTAGCACAGAATATGGTTTTTGTAAAGGATGAATCTCAGTATTACCTCTTGAGAATGGTAACCAGGATGAATTCCAATTCCAGGCACCAAATAATTTAAAGAATAGCTGGAAAAGAGTTGGGTGACGATGTGCAAAATGTCCTCAAAGGTTAGAAAATTGTTATTACAGGTAGTGGATTTTAGCTCAATATAAGGAAGAATTTATAATTTAATAATTTAAAAAATATTTTTAAAAACTATCATGCCACCTGTCAAGGTGACACATAAAAGACAATTACGTCAGAATTGGGAAGTCATCGTTTTTTTAAACCTAGTTGCATAAAATAGAATCACCTGGGAACTTTTTAAATATTCACATTACAGGCACCTGAGAAAATTCTTCTTTCAGGGAGGCAAGCATGCTATTCATAAGTGTAATTTCTGGTGTTTGTTAGAAAGGAGACTCTTTGACTGTGTAACATCAAAATGAGGTCCAGTCATGATATGAACAAAAGTGTTTGTCTTTTTGATTGTCATCTGTGAAACTCAGCAAATTATACTGTTGCCTCCCTTTTTCCAATAACATTGTGATGTGGGAGATAAAAGTGAATGTCAAGGTTATTGACCAGGGGAAAAGGTGCAAAACCCTAGTATAGAAAGTATCATAAAACTAGCATTCTAGTCCAAATTATTTTTCTTTTTAACAAATTATGTTGTAATGATAGCCACTATTTATATAATACATTATTTAGTACCTTTCTTTCTTTCTTTTTTGGCAGTTTTTGCATTTTTTGGCCAGGGCTGGGTTTGAACCCACCACCTTGAGTATATGGGGCCAGCGCACTTTGAGTCACAGGTGCCACCCTTTCTATTTTGGGGTGGGGAGACAGAGACTTATTTTGTCATCCTTGGTAGAGTGTCGTGGCATCATAACTCACAGCAACCTCAAACTCTTGGGCTCAAGTGATTCTCTTGCCTCAGCTTGTCCAGTAGCTGGGACTACAGGGCCTGCCACAATGCCTGGCTATTTTTAGAAATGAGGTCTCGCTCTGGCTCAGGCTGGTCTGGAACCCATGAGCTCCAGCAATCCACCCACCTTGGCTTCCCAAGAGCTAGGATTACAGGTGTGAGCCACTGCGCCCACCATTCTTGCTAACTGAATTTGCTTACCCCCTCTGATCCTAAGTTCATTTTTCTGAATGAGAGGGTAGAGCAGTTTAACTAGATCAGGAGTGGCCAACACAAACACTTACAGGGCCTGAGAAGGATTAGTGGTGGGTAGTGTGGATCAGGTGTGAATAATTGGGAGTGGGGGGGACTACAGCAAACTAGAGAGTTCTATAATACTTTGACAGAGGGGCACTGCTAGGCGACTCATCCAAATGCGGCCCTGTGGAAGAGCAGCTTCAGTGTGCCATTATTTTTGATATTGAAAGATAACCTGGAAATTTTTTCAGAATGTAAAAGCAAGCATTAAAAAGTCATAGTTCCAAATGTATAATCCTGGGGCCTGAATCTGGCCTGGGACGGGGGGAGTCACTGGCCTCTTCCATCTGGACTGGCAGGTGGCTAAAGGTACCTCCTAGCTTTAACATTCTCCAGTGGTGTTTCTCAAGAATCCCCTAGAGGGCTATTTAAATCTCAGACTCCTGGATTTCACAGTCAGAGATTCTGATCTATACTTCTCGTAAATTCTCAGTTGATGCCGAGACTGGCACTGGCCAATGAAAATGCATATAGGATCCAGTCATCGTCGTGTTCCCATTGGCTTGGCCATTGCTAGGCTTAATTCAGGGGACTCCCCTGATTACTCCTTTTCCTTCCTTTCTTTCTGTTTCCCTCCCTCCCTGTAACAAGGTGACACCTTAGGGATGGTGACAGTTGCACTTTTTTTTTTTTTTTTTTGTAGAGACAGAGTCTCACTTTATCGCCCTGGGCAGAGTGCCGTGGCGTCACACTGCTCACAGCAACTTCCAGCTCTTGGGCTTAAGCGATTCTCTTGCCTCAGCCTCCCTAGTAGCTGGGACTACAGACGCCCGCCACAGCGCCCGGCTATGTTTTTGTTTTGCAGTTCGGCCGAGGCCAGGCTTGAACCCGCCACCTTCGGTATATGGGGCCGACGCCCTACTCGCTGAGCCACAGGAGCTGCCCTGACAGTTGCGCTTTTGTATTGGGATGGGGAAACAGTGGATTGTTGATATTGTTCCATTCATCCCCATTAACTTGGCAGGAAATGCTCAATCCTGTTTGAAGATGGAATTATTTGTAAGTACGTTGAAGATGACCTGCTTCATAAATAAGTCTGGCTAATGATACATGGGTGATTACTGGGTGACAGGCAACGTACAATGGATTTCACCAATACTACCTCCAGTCCCAGTGACCTTTTCTTAGGTAGGTATATTTTCATTCCTATTTCAAGGTGTAAGAACTCAATCTTAGACAGGTAAAATAACTAATCCTCGTCACAAAGGTGCTGAGGAGCAGAACACATTTAAAGTAGGATGGTATGATTACAAAGCTTATTCTCTCTTTGTTATACCCCTCCAAATTGTATGTACTCATGTGAATTATATTAATTGATACATTGTTAATATAAATAATACCTTGCTGAATAAAGCATTCAAAGTGGTCAACAAAAATTCAAATTGTATTGCTAAATAAAATAGATTAGAAAAAATAAAATACATCAAGAAGGAGATGGGCATAAAATGACATTCCATATAGTATTCTTTTTTTAAAAATAGTGTTTCACTGTGTTGCCTCAGGCTAGAATGCTGTGGTGCCAGCCTAGCTCACAGCAACCTCAAACTTCTAGGTTCAAGCAACCCTCTTGCCTCAGTCTCCTGAGTAGCTGGGACTACAGGCTTCCGCAATGGTGCTTGGCTAATTCTCCAATTTTTAGTAGACATGGGGTCTCACTCTTGCTGAGACTGGCTTGAACTTCTAAGCTCAAGTGATCCTCTAGACTGCTAGGATTACTGGTGTGAGCCACTGCCCTCTGCATTTCCATAAAGTCTTATTTCCTTACTCGTAATCATGAACTTGATGCTGAGCTTATAAAGAAAGGAGCCGTGGTCTGTCTCTTGTTGATATGGCCATTGTGAGGATAGAGAGGAAGTAATGTGCATGAGGCGCTCTCATTTCCTACATAGGCCCTGATGTGGTCTCCTTTGGTGGTCCAAGCTGCCCTTTGGGCTCATGACTGTCAGAGGTGATTAAGCCAATGTTTGTGGATTTACCTGCATCTGAGGGCAAGGGAGAAAAGACAGGTGACACTTATTAGAAACAGTAATTCCGGCTTGGTGCCTGTGGCTCAGCGGGCTAAGGCGCCAGCCACATACACCTGAGCTGGTGGGTTTGTATCCAGCCCAGACCCACCAACCAACAATGACGACTGCAACCAAAAAATGGCCAGGCGTTGTGGTGGGTGCCTGCAGTCCCAGCTACTTGGGAGGCAGAGGCAAGAGACTCGCTTGAGCACAGGAATTGGAGGTTGCTGTGAGCTGTGATGCCAGAGCACTCTATCCAGGGTGACAGCATGTGGCTCTGTCTAAAAAAAAAAAAAAAAAAAAAGGCTCGGCGCCTATGGCTCAGCGGGCTAAGGCGCCAGCCATGTAAACCTGAGCTGGCGGGTTCGAATCCAGCCTGGGCCCGCCAACCAACAATGACTGCTGCAACCCAAATAAAAATAGCCGGGCGTTGTGGTGGGCGCCTGTAGTCCCAGCTACTTGGGAGGCAGAGGCAGGAGACTCGCTTGAGCCTAGGAATTGGAGGTTGCTGTGAGCTGTAATGCCACGACACTCTACCCAGGGCGACAGCTTGAGGCTCTGTCTCAAAAAAAAAAAAAAAAA
>CAUYON010164261.1:0-29710 GCA_963573935.1 Arctocebus calabarensis | reverse complement strand
ATAGGGATCAAAACAGCATGGTACTGGCTCAAAAACAGAGTGGTAGATGTATGGAACAGAATAGAGAACCAAGAGATGAACCCAGATACTCACCATTATTTGATCTTTGACAAGCCAATTAAAAACATGCAGTGGGGGCTCTGCGCCTGTGGCTCAAGTGGCTAAGGTACCAGCCACATATACCTGAGCTGGCATGTTCAAATCCAGCCTAGGCCCACCAAACAACAATGATGGCTGCAACCAAAAATAAAATAGCCAGGTGTGGTGGCAGGCACCTGTAGACCCAGCTACTTGGGAAGCTGAGGCAGGAGAATCACTTGAGCCCAGGAGTTGGAGGTTGCTACAAGCTGTGATGCCATGGCACTCTACCCAGGGCGACAGCTTGAGGCTCTGTTTCAAAAAACAAACAAACAAACAAACAAAAACATTCAGTTTGGAGAAGATTACCTATTTAGCAAATTGTGCTGGGTGAGCTGGCTGGCGACCTGCAGAAGACTGAAACTGGACCCACACCTCTCACCATTAACTAAGATAAACTCTCACTGGTTTAAAGATTTAAACTTAAGACATGAAATTATGAAAATACTAGAAGAACTCTTGAAAACTCAGCCTGGGAGAATATTTCATGAGGGTGACGCCCCCAGGCAATTGAAGCAACATCAAAAATACACTACTGGGACCTGATCAAATTAAAAAGCTTCTGCAAGCCAAGAACACAGTAAACAAAGCAACAGACAGCCCTCAGAATGGGAGAAGATATTTGCCAGTTATGTCTCTGACAAAGGTTTAATAACCAGAATCCATAGAGAACTCAAACATATTACCAAGAAAAGAACAAGTGATCCCCTCTCAGGGTGGGCAAGGGACTTGAAGAGAAACTTCTCTGAAGAAGACAGGCCCATGGTCCACAGACACATGAAAAAATGCTCATCATCCTTAATCATCAAAGAAATGCAAATCAAAACTACTTTGAGATATCATCTAACTCCAGTAAAATTAGCCCACATCACCAAGTCCCCAAACCAGAGATGTTGGCATGGATGTGGAAAAATGGAACACTTCTACATTGCTGGTGGGAATGCAAACTAATATATTCTTTTGGAAAGAAGTTTGGAGAACACTTAGAGATCTAAAAATAGACCTGCCATTTGATCCTACAATTCCTCTACCAGGTATATATCCAGAAGACCAAAATCATATTATAAGAAAGATATATGTACCAGAATGTTTATTGCAGCCCAATTCATAATTGCTAAGTCATGGAAGAAGCCCAAGTGCCCATCAACCCATGAATGGATCAATAAATTGTGGTGTATGTACACCATGGAATCTTATGCAGCCTTAAAGAAAGATGGAGACTTTACCTGTTGCATGTTAACATGGATGGAGCTGAAACATATTCTTCTTAGCAAAGTATCTCAAGAATGGAAGAAAAAGTATCCAAACTACTTAGTCTTACTATGAAACCAATTTATAGCTTTCTTATGAAAGCTATAACCTAATTATAGCTCAAAAAGAAGGAGAAAGGGGAGATGGAGGGGAGAGGAGAGGGGAGGATGGATGGAGGGAGAGTAATTGGGGGAATTACACCTACAGTGCATCTCACAAGGTTGCATGTGAAATTTACTAGGTGTAGAATATAAATTTCTTAACACAATCACTTAGAAAATGCCATGAAGGCTATTAACCCATTTGATGAAAACATTTAAAATTGTATATAAAATCAGCACATTGTACCCCTCGATTGCATTAATATATACAGCTATGATTTAATAATAAAAAAACTATGAATAAGAATTGGAAAGCTTCACTCAATAAGTTTTATAAAAAATCAACGCCAATTTTGAAGTCTTTATTTTTAGAGCTAACAAATCATTTTACTGCTTGGAATAAACTGAAGATTATCTCAGTTGACTATATTAAAGAATACAAGGGGTTTTTGAAAGTGAGAGAATTGAACAATTTATATGCTAAGAAAATTGCAAAAGTTTATTAATTGCTCAGTTTGAATGCTTAAGTTTGAGATCCATTTTGTTAGAATAATTTTGATGTCAATAGGAAGAATATTGTCTGCTGTCTAAACAGTGTTATTCAATACACACAGGCCAGCCACCCTGTCCAAAGAATCACTGTTGCTTTGTTTTGATATGAATAAATATTGTCTGCACCTTTATATAGACATCCACCAAAATTAGTATTTGAAAGCAACACAATTCTTATATTAACTTTTAACCCAGAGAATCTTTGCAAAAATTTCTATTGTTCCTAAAGCTTCATCTGATGGAGCTTTTGCTCACAATAGCTTCTTAAGCAAACCCTTTTACACAAGAAAGTGTATTGCACAGGCAAAGGAAAAACTGTATCCGTGTGTTTGCACATGCATTTGTGGCTATGACGTAGAAAGGTGAGGTATGGAGTTCTTTAATAATCTGTGTAATGGAATTGGAGCCACCCACATATTATATTGTTATTTATTGCAGTGAATTTTGACCCTAAAGTTTCACACTATCTATTATGGAGGAGAGGCTTGGTTCTAAAAAAATATCTGGAAAGCTTTGGTTGAATGATTAGCTTATACACAAATAGCTCTGCTGAGAGCAGTACAGACATGTGTGGCTTAAAGATGGAGACATATTTTGAAAAATACTTCATGAGGCAATTGCATCTTCACAGAAATATTACAGAATATATTTACATAAACCCAGGTGGAATAGCTCCCTATACTTTTGGCTATAATATTGAATATGTGGTCCATTGTTGGCCAAAATGTCAATATTTGGCTCACAACTACATTTGATTTTGGCCAGCCTAGTCTGGGTAATCTCATACAGCACTGTGATTCAGTCATCACATGGTGTTGGGGTTTACCACATTCCACAAAATGCAAAGAGTATAGGAAAATTAATGGGCAAGCCAGAGGTTTTGGTATTTTCCAATTCACATAGCTTCATTGTTGAAACTTGTGTTTTCCTCCTGGCCTCAATTAGCTATGACACACAGCTATGACTTACTCCTCGTAGTGGTGCGTGTGTTATCCATAGCCTCAGGTGGCCGGCAGCCTGACTCAGGCCTCAGCAGGTGCCTGAGATCTTCTAGCTCCTCTCTATGTACTTCTTCAGTGGCAAATGCCAGGAAAGATATACTATCCACGAGCATTAGAAAATCTGCCACTTCTCACAGCTCAGCGTTGTTGGGAGGATCAACTTTCCACCCTCTGATCGAGAACACCTGCCAGCTCCACTGGCATCCTCAGAGGGTGAATTCATGAGTCACAGTGATGCTTTAGGTTTCACATGGTGAGAGATCATGCAAGCCCTGACTCTTGGCATTGAGAGAGGCCCGAGGGCATCTTTTCAGATGTGAGAGCCCTTCTATAGCAGTCTGGCAGGCAGGGCCATGATGCTTATCTGAAACATCAGTGAAAACCCATGTGCTTGGAAATCATTGTCACTATTCCTAATTGCACCTGGCATAACTCTCAGGGTACCATGCACATGCACCTTCTGTAGTGTGTGCCAAAGCCTGTGGCCCTATATGAGAACTTTGACTAATACTGTCTTGTAAAAGCCAAGAAGTCAGTCAAGATGTTTATATCTGAGCTGAAGACCCTCTGTCTCCATGACCAAAGTATTCCAGAGATGTGCCCATGGTCAAGTTCCAAATTCTAAGAGAACTATGTTTGGTTGGTCTCATCAGGGGGTGAAGAATCCCTTACCAGTGTCTTGAATACTTCCACTGATGGAGAAGCCATCATTCATTCTCTTTGTACAGAACTCTATTCCTTCAGGTCTTAGCAACTGATTTCTCCTTACCTGACCTCTGCAATCCAAAGACTCCAACTTACTTCCAAGAGTGACGTGATCTTACTACTTATCACTGTCACAGACAAATCAGCACATTCCCATAAATGCATTAATGTACACAGTTATGATTTAATAAAAAACAAACAAACAAACCAACAAAACAAAACAAAACACTGACATGCTGAAAATTGCCTGCAGGGCAGGGTACAACATGATTTCTGTTGCTGATGAGTAGCCTTTGAGTACTACACAGCTGCAGCATAAATAGTAAAGCAGGGGTGTCTGCTTATTTGAGGATGATTTTGGTTATCTGTAGTGTCAGATATTGTGAAAAGTATGCACAGATCTTTTCTTATGCTCATCAACTTTCATTAGTGTATTCATATCTATTATGTGGCTCAAGACAACTTTTCTTTTTCTAATATGCAGCAAAAAAGAAAAAGGTTGGATACACCTGATTTGGAACATTTTAAATTAGCTCAGATAGTTAAGGTAGAATTGAAATTAATAATACTGCACTTTCCACTCCATTATTAATTATTTATTAATATTAATAAATTAATAATATTTACATGTTATTGATATTAATAAATTAATAACATTTATATTATTAATATTTAATAATATATAATTAATTGAAATTAATAATACTGCATTTATCCATTGAACTTTCCAGAATTTGCTCCCTTCTCCCTTCAAATCTAAGGCTAGCCTGTGGATGACCATGTATGGGGCCTCACCCCATCTTACAAATGAAGAAATTAAGAGTAAGGGCAAGCATTAACCCATCAATCCCCATAGCTTTTGGCCCTGAACATTGGCCTCCTCCTCTCAGCTCAGGATGGGTGCAGGGTAGAGAACTGTTCTTCAGAAATGTTCTATGTCAGCCTTTGCTAATGGTTGCCAGCAAGAGCAGTTAGTGTCATCCTGTGTGCTATACAGAGCACAGAGAGGGTTTTGTAGGAAGGATGGCTTCAAGCTTTGAACGGGTCTCTTGGTTAACATCAGTAGCTGACCTCCTGGGTGGCTGAGAGAGCAGATATCTGCAGGAAACCCTGCTCCAAGATCACAAGGGTGACTGGGAGCTGTTGCTTAGTCCTAGATGGAAGCTTCTGGAAGGTCTTCAACTTGAATTTTATGCTTTGCTTTTGTATCTTATAATGATCTTGTTTCACAAATGTACTCATTTCCTTTTCACTTTAGCACTTAACTCTGAGATGCTAAACTTGAAAAGGTTTGGGGGATCTGACCACATTTTCCCAGAGCTTTCTCAATAATAAATATGCTCTGATCATCACTTCTTGTTTAGATTTTATTGCTGGTTTCTCAATTCAAATGTATTTTGTTTGGCCAAATAGTGGGAGAGCATACAAAGTTTTGCAAGGATGGAAAATAAATTTCTTTATATAAGAGTTTGTACTATTTCAAAGTAGAATCTGAAAATGGAATACATATATATTCTATATTGAAGTCGTGTAATTACCAGACATAAGTTTGTCTTTAACTTGGAGGCACACAGTGACTTAAGATCTTTTAGTTATATGTTTAGGCACAGTGGCTCAATTATTGATTTATTTGATATGTGTAACAAAGGACTCCTAAGGTTAGTGGCTTAAAACAACAGCCATTTACTCTGTTCTATGAGTCAGGATGTGCATAGACATTCATTTTGTTGGTGTTACCTAGGGTCACTCAGGCAACTATAGTCATCTGGAACTACACTGTGGGATATAGCAGCCACAGGAGGTTATTTAGTTTTAAATATGCATTAATTAAAGAAAATGACATTTCTGATCTTTGGTCACACTGGCCGCATTTTTGGTGCTCACTAGGTATGTGGGGTAAAAGGTGCCATGTAAGACAGCGCAATACAGAACATCTCCATCATCTACCAGACAGCACTAACCCAGGGTCTTGACTGGAACTAAACAGCTTAAGGTGACCTCTGTCATGTATCTGGTGGTTGAAGCTGGCTGCCCACTGGGCTATGGATTGCCATGGGTTGGTCTGACTTCTTTTCATGCAGGCTGGTTTCAAAGACCGTTAAAGAAGAAGGCAAGTCCCAAGACCTTTGAAAGCCTCTGCTGACATTTCATGTATTTATGTTTCATTGGTCAATGCAGATCATGTGACCAAGAGCAGGGCCAATATGGGATGGGCCTGAGTAAGGATGTACTTTCTGAAGGGCAATGCCTGACCTAATCAGAGTCACCAAATGGGAGGACTGCATGTTTTTTGGAGTGATCAGTAAGCACTCTTATTTGTAGAGCATGGTATAGTTTCATTTAGTTCATGGTCTTTTCTGGGCTAACATCAGTCAGTTTGGCAAGGTTATACCATGATAACAAATAGTACCAAAGTCTTAGCAAAGTATACACACATGCATAGACACATATACATTCTCACTATAATTAAGAATTTTTCATCACTCTGTACATATTTTTAAAAAATCTTTATTCCAATTAATATACAGATACAATATTTGGGTTTCATTGTTTTCACTTCCAGGGTAAAGTTCCATTTCTAGAAGAAACTCTTACCCAGGGTGCGTGTTATACACCCTCACAATGTGCACATTAGGTGAGATCCCACCTCATCTTGTCCCTCCTGCTTCCCTCTACACCCAAATTGGACTATAATAGTGTTTTATTATTCTTAGGAACATGTAATAGTTTATATAATTATATATATATAATATGTTATTCCTATTAGTAAGAAATATGTTGGATATTTATTTTTTAATTCTTTCAATACTTTACTAGGAAGAATGTATTTCAACTCCATCCAGGTAAATGTAAAAGATGTAAAGTCTCCATCTTTTTTAATATCTGAATAATATTCTATGGTATAAATATACCACAGTTTGTTGATCTATTCATAGGTTGATGGTGCACTTAGATTGTTTCCATGACTTGGCAATTATGAATTGAGCCACAATAAACATTCTAGTTCAAATGTTTTTGTGGTAAAGTGTTTTTTTTTTCTTCTGGGTAGATACCTAGTAATGGAATTGCGGAGTCAAATGGAAGGTCTACTTTTAGATCTTTGAGGATTCTCCATATTTTTCTCCAAAAAGGTTGTATTAGTTTGCAATCCCACCAGCAGCATAGAAGTGTTCCTTTCTCTTCACATCTACATGAGCATCTGGTGTTTTGGGACTTTGTGATGTGGGCTCATCTTATAGGGGTTAGGTAAAATCTTACTGTGTCTTTTTTCTTTTTTTTTTTTTGCAGTTTTTGGCTGAGTTTGAACCCACCAACTCTGGCATATGGGGCCAGTGCCCTACTCCTTTGAGCCATAGGCGCCACTCTTTACAGCCTCACAGACACACCCAGAAATAATGCCTTACTGGATGTCTAGGTATCTCTTTTCCAGTCAAGCAGACACCTGAAATTAACCATTGTAGGGGGCTTACAGGCTCTTCCCTTGAATGACAGGAGGGTCAGTGAACAGGTGAGGAGAAGAGTGGCCTGGCTTTATTCTCGCTTACATGTCTCACATGCAGTGTGAGGAGAACCCTGCTCGTAGCTTTCTCTATAGCAGTATTTATTTTTTATCCCATATTTTTCACTGTAAATATCATTTTAAAATCATTTTCCCATGTCCATTAAAGACTCTTTGTATATTCAGTATTATGACCACAGAAATCCCTCAACAGTTTGGGCCTTACGAAGTGGCTACATCATTTTTATTTATTTGTGGGCTTTTGTGTTTAGGATCTTGGAACCAAGAAGGTTATTGTAGAAGGGGTGGCTTTGTTACTTCATTTTCTCTAGTTGTGAAAGGAGCTGATGTCCACTGGCTCTTCTGCTGTGGCTGTCTTAAGTAACTAGGCAATGAGTATAAAATGAAAACGGCCCTTCGGAGTGGCTGTGGACAGGGGTATTGGAGCCTCTCACCAAAGGACGTTTCTGGCCATCATGGGAAGCTCTGAGCTGCTGAAGAGAGAGATGAGGATCCTGGGACAGCAGGAATCCTTCAGAAAGAATGCCGGTGAATTGTTTATCCCTCCAGCCTCTGCCCAGCCCTGCTGAGACACATGGTTTCTACATTCTGAGACCAGTCTGGCCCACAAGGTGGTACTAACACCCCCAGGTGCTCCTTCCAGACACATCCCACTGAAGTGATCATGTGTTCCTGTTTTTCCAAGGAATTAAACATGAGCCTCTGTGGTTTTAAAACATGTTTGTTTATGAAAGAATGCAGCTTAGATTCAAGTGGGAAGAAAGAGAGAACAATATAATTCTTTCTCTCTAAGGATTAGTGCCCAGGGTAGAAGTGAACAAAGAATCTGGCAGGGACAATTCCCCTCCTGTGGTTGATGGCAGCTCAGACCTTCCCAGTGGCCAGTCTGCCTTCCATCCCAGCACACACCCGCCATGGCCAAAGTTCTGTTGGGTGTAACTCCTAACCTCAGCCCTTGAGAGAGGATAATGCTGACCTGCATAGCCACTAAAGTCACCTATGAAGGACATGTCCTGATGAAGTAAGTCACTTGGGGACAGATGTTTCAGGGTGTCCTTGGGGTGTAAATGCTTCTTCTAACACCCTGCATCACAGGTGCCTGGTAGTACAGTGCTTTGAGGAGTAGAAAAGAAGCCAGTTTTACACTTAGGCACTTTTCTCCCTAAGAAAAGAATCAACTCTTCAGCCCCAAGTTCTGGTTCAAATTCGCTGTCCTTTCTGGTCTATTAGACATTCCATAGCTTTGCGGGTAGAGAAAAAGCAGTGTTGGATGGATTCTCCCCCCTCTCCAGCCCTACAGGACTTGGCTTAATATTGGAAGGTAAAGGAAGAGTTTCCAAGAGAACAGCTTTGAAGGAGGCTGGGAAAGCACAGGCGGGAGGTGGTTCGGTGCCCAAAAGACTCTGAATAGAAAGAAATGCAAAGAAAAATTAACCCAAGTCAAGATCCACTCCAGGCTCAGAGGCAGGTTCCTTCAAATGGCAAGTGTTCTATTTAGCATCTTTCAGTTTAGTAACTAAAAGTATTTAATACTTTCTTTTAATTCAGTCTCTTCCCCCCCCATGATGCAAAATTACATATGTGAAACATGTGTTTTCTTATGCTCATAGTAATGAGTACATGTGAATTCTTATGGCTACTCAATAATTACATTTTAGGGAGCAAAAGACAGCAACATCTGTTTTAATTTTAAAAAATCAGTTTACAGAATCTACAAGAATATGTGATCTTTCTTGACTCTTCTGGAACACTTTTTTTCTCATAATACTTTGCTTGGTATTCCAGTAGGGGTTGTGTTTGTGCTCCATTGCCTTCAAATGGAAATGAAATTGAAAATAAGACAGACTAGGGGTGAAATTTTGTATTCAAATCCTTCATTTGATAAAATTAGACGATGCTGAGATTCAGTTTCAAGGGCTTGCAATTTCAAAAACATAAGAGGGAATAATGTACTTTTATTGTTTCAAGATGGAAACAAAACTCACAGTTGCCTCATTTTTGCTTTGGGTGGAGTCTACAGATGGTGCCTAAGTCTTGTCAAGTTAGAGGCTCTTCCTTACCCTTGCCCCTTCCATGTGCAGCCTGGTGACTTTTCACACTGACCTTGGCATATCTGAACTCACTTTGCCTGACTTTTGTTCAGCCAATGCCTGACTAGCTTACAGCACACTCAATACGGAGTTGCCCATTGGAAAGAAGTGAGTGAATAAACACAGTTGCCGTCTGTTGGCATCTAACATCCATGGCTGAGTCAAATTCCTTCCTCTGCTTATCTTGTGCTGTGACCACCAGCACATGAAGCCAGACATGGGAGTGCAATATGAGCCCAGACTGGGAGGCAACTGAGCCTGGACTGATGTGGGCCTTGGAGACGGGATGATCATTTCCTGTGGTTTCAGTAAAACTCAGTGTGGCTTGGGAATCATTTCCTCTTGAAATTAGGTTATCTGTAAAATCCAGCAGTGGCTTAATATTTCCAGCCCACTGACATTCACAAACATATGCTTTAATGTTGGGCACCGTGCCCTTGCTGGCTCATGCAGAATGGAACTACCACCGTGACTCATTGTAGGAATGGTTCTTGGGGTGCTTTCCTCAAGTGGGTGGGGTTTCTAGACCCAGGTAAGAATGCTGATCTCAAGATTCCCAGCACCTCTCAGGATTCTCCAACTGATGTCAGGATTCTCCAACAGCCTTTCCTGGGCTTCTGCCCACTATGCCCCCAGCCTGGCTCAGGAATGAAGGAGATTGCAGGTGTCTGAAAGGGGAAGGGGTCTGATGAGAAAGATGACTAAACCAGAGGGCCATAGAGATTTCTTTGGACCCTCTAGTTTAGCATGGGTGACCCTGACAGCATCATGAGGTTCTTGGGTCATCACAGCATCAGCAGGATCAGATTTCAAAACCCATGCTGAGTCTTGTGGTGTTTATCCATGAAGTCTTTAAACCCCAAAGGAGCCATGGGCTTGATTCCCAGACTTCAGGGAATTTCAGAGTCATGTGGACTGGAGAGGGCAGGAGTGTTCTGGGAAGGCTGCAGGACTTCCTTTGTACAGGGGCACTGCCCAGGGACTAGATTTTAATGGTCCACTTGGATGTGAGCAATTTTTCTTATTTTCACAAATGTGTTGTGCAGTGGACCAAGGATGCTCTGTGTATCTACTTGTGGTAATAGTTCCTACTCACTCATGAGGACCTCTGGGGATGTTTTCTAATGTGCCTGACCCAGTGCAGGTGTTGGTGGTGAAGCCAAGATGCAAAATGCACCCACCTGCAGCTGGTCTTGTATATTCCCTTCAAACTCTGTAGTGCAGTGTCTTAAGGGCATGGAGATGCAAAAAAGAAGCTGTTTCCTGTTAGGCAGGTTATTCTGTCTTTGATTTAGGCACATTATGCACAGTAAAGGAGAAAGGTGAGCTATTCTCCACAGTCTTCCCTGCAATGCTAATGGATATATTCTACAATGCTCCTCTCTCTCTAGCTTATCTTTTCTACCTCACTAATTTCTACTATCACATACATTGCAAATTAACAACTAACAATTGTGTTTCTTCAGGTGTGGTCTAATGTCCTAATTAGACCACAGTTTTTTTCTAAGTTCCCAGCTTTCTTAGAGTTAATGCTCTGATGATAGAAACGCTTCCCTGCTTGTGGATGAGAAAGGCTCTGAGTGGCACCTTATGCCTGGTAATTGCTGCGGTCTGCACTTGGAAGGTGTCCTCCAAATCCTGTTGCTCACCTGAAGAGTTATCAAAAAAGTGTGCATTGCTTGCTCTTGTGTGAGATCATTGAACAGAGTTGCCAGTGTCCAGCTGCAGTACCATGGGGTATTTCCAGAGCAGGTATTTGGGCTAGAAATTTGACTTGTGAACAGTTTCCCATCACTTGCCCTCCAATGCCCTGTTGACTGTGCTGGCTAGATCAAGGATGGGAGAAAGGAAAAAAAAAAAAAAAAGAAGAAGAGGAATGAACATTTAGCATTTTGCTTAGGGATATTTTTATGAGTCATTAGCCAAAGGTTTTTAAAGTAAATAAAAACCTATTTGTTTCTATTTCTAAAAAGTCAGGTAGCATCCTGATTTTGAAATCTTTTATTCTTTGATTTTTACTTTTTTTTCTCCTAAGTCTTGCCCACATAGAGCTGTGAGGCTTGTCTGGGGTGGAGTCATTCACAGCCCCTCCTACACATCTTCCTGCTGGACTTAACCCCTTGCCTCAGGGGTCTCAATTCTCAGGGAAAATTTACTCCCGTTAACTGGCTCTCTTCACCTGTGGGACAGAGGTCACACTGTGCATGGCTCACATGATCTCTGGGAAAGAATAGTTCTCCACTTCTCAGAAGTAGGGCAAAATCCTAACAGGGATTTTTATGATATAGAACTGGGACCCCAACACACCAACTCTCATGAGGCAAGATGCCCCTAAAATGAGCATCAAAGATCATATGCCTCAGGACTACAGGCAAATCTATGTACTTGGAGCTTCTGCTGATTGGACATTCCTGGGGCCCATGGGTTGAATCATCTCAGGAACATAAAGAGGATAAAGCCAAAGTCATGGGAAATTGGTGGTGATTGAATGGTGAGGAATTAGAAGCCGTGGTCCTGGGCTCAGGTATCTGATCTGGGTCTTCATGGCCCTGGGGAAGGAATTCTTACTGGTCCCCCATTTCTTTGTCTTTAGAGCCAGGATGAGAAGGCCTAACTTAGAGACTTATAGTGAAGCAGCAGTTAAGATGAATTAAAGCACTGGAATTATTAAGGCTGGAGCATATTTGCTTAGGGGGAGGTGAGAGATGTTGGAGGAAGAGGGATCATGAAGGAGCATCTCTGGAGTGGGAAGGCACAGTGTGGATAAGAGCTGGGTGAGGGTCCTCAAAACTGCTAGTGGAATTGAAGATGCCAGATGTTCACAGTTCCAAGAGTTCCTCATGTCATGGTATCTTTTTCTTCATCTTTACAGAAAAAATGAATAGCCCAAGGTCATAAAGGAAGAGAGGTGGTCCTGGAGAGGAACCCAGTGCTTATTTCAGGTTTTCTTTGCCACATCTAGGAATAAATGCATCCATTATGAATGAATCCTTTACTGTGTTGAGAAAATGGAAGGAACATATTTTATACTTTCTGTCTTGATCACCTTCTTATTTCCCTATTATATGTTTTGCCAACAGTGTGTTTTGTCCTAATATTTAATATCTAAAGGTTGTAATTATTATTTCTGTTACTAATAATCCTAACAATAATGATGGTTTCTAAAGAGTCAGGAATTAGCCTCAATGTTTTATTAACTTCAGCTCAAATGTTTAGCGAAAGTCTTTGACCTGAATTTTATTATTGTTTCTGGTATGAAATAATAAAATGGTACCAAGTCCCAGACTCCCTCCTGGAAGAGACAGTGTTTGTGTAAATGGTACATTGGATATAGGTGAATGGTGGGAGGATCTAGGGAACCTACAGGAGCCCACATGTTTATGGAAATGTACCACGTATGTAAACTTGCTCCATGGCGGAAATGTAGGGGAGGCTGAATTTTGGGTAAGGAGAGAAAAGAGAGAAGTGGAGGCAATGGGGAAAAGTCAGTGCAATGATAAGACATCCTCAGTCAGTGATAAGACAACTCAACTCTTCTGTAAAATCTATGTAAGTAAGTAAATGGAGTAATTGAAGTAAATGGAGTTTTGTGATTTGGATGGGGGACCCTTTTTCCTCTACATTTCTAGATTCAATAACAGGGACCCTACAAATTAAACTACTAAAAGACAAATTGACAGGAAGAAAAAAACTTATTTTATATGTACGGGGCCGGGGCTCAGAGAAATGAAATGTAAGTTGAAAGAGGCAGTCAGACTTAGAGATTTATGATTTTTAATGAAGAGCAATAAATGTGTGGTGAAACCAAAGGATAAAGGAAGAGGATTTTTCTAGGTATGGAAAATTGTGACAGGATAAATATGAGGGAACAATAAAAGATAACACTTATTTTTCTAAGATTTGTCATGGATTTCGTCTCTGGGCTGATAATAGTAGAGAGTTTTCTCTGGTTATTGATAGTTATTCTTCCCTCCCAGGGACAGAAGTCATCTTCACAAATGTAAATTTATACCATACTTTTCAGCAAATAAAGGAAGGTAAAGACCTTTATCTGAAGTCTTTTTTTCTCAGTTGGAGACTTTACCTCTTTTGTGTGTACATGGATGGAGCTGGAACATATTCTTCTTAGCACAGTATCTCAAGAATGGAAGAAAAAGTATCCAATATACTCAGCCCTAATATGAATCTAATTTATAGCTTTCATATGAAGGCTAAAACCCAACTATAGCACAAGAATACAGGGAAAAGGGAAAGGGAGGTGAGGGGAGGGGGAAGGATGGGTGGAGGGAGGGCAATTAGTGGGATCACACCTACGGTGCATCTTAGCAGGGTACTAGTGAAACTTATTAAATGTAGAGTATCAATGTCTTTATATAGTGATCAAGAAAATGCCATGAAGGCTATGTTTAACAGTTCGATCAAAATATTTCCAATTGTATATGAAGCACAGTCTGCCCTATGATTGCACCAATGTACACAATTATGATTTAATAAAATTATTTAAAAAAATAAATATATTGAATTCCAAAAAAAAAAAATTAGCAGTCTAGATGTTTCTTGCTACTTATACGATTTTTATTGTAAATATTTAATAATCAAATTAGTGTGAAACTAAATTCAAATCCATATTTTACACAAAAATCAGAAACAAAGTAAAATATTCCTGTAGCTCTTTCCTCCCTCCAAAAATAAAACAGTAAGAAGTGATTGTGATGGCAATGTACTAATCCCAATCCATCTTGTTCTTATCTCAGATGATTTTTGTTAGATTGTTGATAGAAGGAGGCACATATTCAGTTACTTCTGTTCTCTTCAACACTGAGGGACCACTCAGTATCTCAGTAGTCTCCTCACATACCATAGACAATTAATTAGGAGAAACATACTGTTGACAGAAACGTAAATTAAGTAAGCCATTTTGCACTGATTTGCATTCCAGCAAAGGTGAACTTATAAAGGGCATATTGGTTTAGAATACTTAGAAGAATTCCAATGTGTAATATATCATGGACTAGAAAAAAAAAGTTCCTAAAAGGCAAGCATAGTCAGTCCACAGAATGAGATTTTGCAAATACCTGTCTCTAGAATAGGGTAATTCCACTCACATTCTGAGGTCAATATTCAAATAGAGTACACAGTCTATAGAGTTTTCTTACTTGTTATGTCACCTTCCCAAACTAAAATTTACTAGCCAAAAATGAAGGGATGTAAAATTGTACAAAAGAAAAGCTATTAAATTCTAATCAATTCTTGGCTGTACTTCCAAATAATTATGTGTGTCAGGCAAATAATTTTCAGTCCCCAGGCCTCACCTCTCTCATCTGAAAAATTAAGAGGTATAAATAATCTCCTATTTTTCTTCCCTACCCAATAACATTTCTAAATTGAAAAAAGAAAAAGGATGCAGGTGCTACTAATTTATTCCATCAAGCTATATTCAAATAAATACAATATTTTTTTCAAGAATCACAGCCTGATTGTAAAATGATCTTCTTCATATGTTAAATGCCAATTATTCCCAACTACTACCTGGGGGAAAGCACCTCACTGTGACCGCGACCACAAATCAAATTGTATGCACACATTACAACTCAGAACCATCAGACAGACGTGTTTGATGAGTAGCCAACCCCATGCCTGCAATTTTCCCCTCCATCTTTGTTCAACATTCCTCAAATCTTCCATGGGAAGGAGAAATGTATGCATAGTTGTTCAGAAATATCTGCACATAATAGAAATCTTCAGGGATTTTGTTACAGAAGATTTCACTAAGTGTAGACCAAATTCGTTATGATTTTTAAGGTCAAAGTAACCGACAGCAACATGAAAGGTGCCAATCATTCTGGTCAATTCTTTACAAATGATGCTTTAAATTCCTTTCAATTTGCTTAAATGTGCTATAAAATTGGTAAATGAAACAGATATAACACTATTTCTTGGATAAAACATTATGGAGGAGAAAAATTGGTCCCTTATGGAAACAAAACAAAAACCTATGTGAGGAAGGAAGTTTCTAAATTTCAATCTGCCAAAAACAATAAAAATGTTCAGAAATAGTTTTGGGATTGAATCACAGCTCAGAAATAAGAACAAAAGACTCATGCTCTGAATCTCTCTACCAGGTCACCAAGCAATTAAATGCACAAAGGAAACTATTCTTATCTTAGTTAAACGACTTTCCATACTAAGCAATCATATCATCTATTTATGCAATACTGACAGCAAGAAAAACCACCACAGTGTCAGACTTTGGGAGATGATATTCACCTGTTTAGTTATCTCCAATGGGACAGTGGGGTAAATGTATTACTTTTTCAATCAACCACTTTGATTTGAGGGCATTGGGAATATTATTAGATTCTGGTAAATGCAAAATTTTCTACCACATAAAATTTATATAAGTTCATTGTCCGAATTCCTGCTAGGATACAAATATGCTTCCTCATAGAATTACTAAGATGTTTGAGGTTGTTGAAAAGCATTTATAAAACCCAAATCACACTTTTAATTATAAGCTACAGTGCTTCTTTTGTTTTTAGTCAGGGGCTTAAGTGTTGCTGCTTATTGTCTCTGTGTGATAACATATCAAGTTCCATTTCCAGGAATAATGAGTGGAAGGATAGTGGGTGGAGACTGATACTTATATTTGAGGATAGTATAAAAAGGAATGCATGTATTACTAGCACTTATGATGATCAGGCACTTATGTTTTTAGATCTCAATTTTAACTGTATTCTTTTGAGGCACAAATTATTCTACACTTCCTGTGATCCACACAAGTTGACATACTAGAGCTATCAATCTAATAGAGAGATACTAGTATGCAAGCTCAGGGAGAGATTTGTCTAAATTAACTTTAACCTTTCCTATTCCCTTCTACAAAGGAATAGGTGTGGCCCAGCAAAATCTGAATGTAAGTGCCTTCTATTGGAATGGACAGAATGAAAGATAGGGCTTAGAAGAAGCATAACTCCACAAGAAGTTATTTAAAAAGTGTTAAAAAATATGGATAATGTCCTAGGTAAGCAGTGAGTATGAGAAGGGGGAAACTAACATATATATTTTGGTTTTTTTTGCAATGGCCAAGTACAGTTAATGTAAATCCAGGGGAAAATGATGACTTTAAATTATGGCAGGCAAACCAACATACCACAGACACAAGAGAAAATCTCCTTGCAGGCTGCAAGATTCCAGCCACCATGCTATACTTAACATAAGATTCAATTACCAGAGAAAATAAACTAGAAATCGAAGGTATAAGTACAGTGTAGAACAGAGGTCAGCAGACTTAAAGAAACAGATAATAAATCTTTTAATATATTCAGGTCATGTGGTCTATGTCCAACTTCTCAGCTTTGCTTTTTGTGGCACAAAATCAGCTAGAGACAATATAAAACCAATAGGCATACTTGCATTCCCCCCAAAAAACTTTATTCACAAACAGAATGCTGCCTGTTTTAGAGGGTCTTAGAAGGGCTTGGAAGATTATAGAACAAGAATTTAATCATATGAGAAAAAGGATATGTGAATGACAGGAGTGGCTAAATCCCAAGAACAAGTTCCAATTCATCAAAATTGCGGCATGAGATAAGGGCTGGCACAACAAAGACAAAGTGATAGTCACAGAATGTTGGCCTGTAGTTATGGAAAGTCCTCTGTCCTCTGGTGAGGTGTGCTCCAGAATTTGGAATAATGCTGAGCTTGGAGTTGTGCAAAGCCAAGAATCACAGTAGTTGGGAAGGATGGAAGAAAATTTTTTAAACTCCATAAGGTCTGGCAGAAAGAGCCTGAGATAGTTCTCTGAAAAAATCTCCAATTTTCTCTTTGTCCAGATTTTTCCTACTGCCAATATAGCTACATATATAAGTTAGGCCCTTAGGAAAACACAGCATAACCACTAGAAAATAGTAAAGGGACTAAAACCTTATGAATATTGATTCCAAATACAGTGATTTATGGTTTTCATCACTGTGCTATCTTATAAAATGAAGATATTAATCCCTGATGAACCCTTCCATAGTGTTTTTATGAGAATTCAATGAAAATTTAGATGTGAACATTTTTAATAACTATGAAGTTTTCTACACAGGCTGATTATGATGACCAAATTTATAATAAGCTATGTCCTGCTTTAAGAGTCATGAATGGTCCTCAATCTCCACCCTTTTGATAAATAACAAAGAACTCATCTCCTGAAAAGCTACGTAGTATTGCACAATTAGAAAACAAGGAGGTAATCTGATAAATTCATTTTAAAGAATAAGTTATCCCTTTTAACTAATCCAACCATTTGACAAATGTAGAAACCAAATCTCAGAGAGTAGAAGGATCTTGACAAGTATCTCACTATTTATAACTAGTTGGTCACATTGCTGTCATGTTTATAAGTAGGTAAGTGTATGCATAGCAGTAAATAGCATAAAACAAGTAAGTGAATTAATTAACAAAGAACAATAAGAATGAGGAGAAGAATTTAAGCTAGACAAAGAATAGAAAAGAAATGATAGAAGGTGGAAACTTTCCTTTCAAGGAGATAGCCCACTCTATGTATCACTTTCTTTTCAAGGAGGTAGTCCACTCTATGTATCCAAATTAAACTTTGTCCTAAACTTAAATTTGATGAAGAGTTATCTGTATTTTCTGGCTTATTGATTTCACTCTCAAGACAAGGAGATAATCCTATTTCATCATGGCTTGAAATAGTGGCAAATGGGAGATTGTGGTCAGTTTAGATGTAATGCAATTGCCTCCAGCTCTTTTCTCCTCCTCTGGTAACCCCCAGGACTCAAGAAATTATGAGAAATATCTGTTTCTATACCTCCTCTTTGGTACTGATACCCATGCTCTTAGGCTATTGAGGCAGGTGTTGAAGCACAGAGGCAATGATTGCTGCCTGGGGTGGCCAACTCTCTCCAGGACCTGAGCAATTGAAGAGGCAGTCTGGGACTAGCAAATTAAAGCCATCCATCAGGCTCTTTGCACCAGACCGAGCAACTGCTTCCTCTGATAACAGTAAGAATTGAGCTCTCTCAAGGGAAATGGAAATGCAAGAATTCGAGGTTTAAAATTGGGGACCATTCAGGAAACAGTCTGGTAAAGGAAAAAAACTGTTACTTTATCAGATTTTGTAGCCATAGTCAGGCTTTGCCTAAAGACATTGTCTCGTTTGTCAAAGAAGGTATTGATTGCCTATAAGATTAAGGGAGAAATTGAGAGCTTTTAATATTTTAAGCAAACATGAAAGAACTAAACAGGCCTTCTTTGTTATTTCCCAGTACTAAGCAGGCCATCTTTAATTACCAAAACCAGCTATGTTGTCTGTACACTTGCTGTGCTGTTTAATCAGCAATCCCAAGTGTCCCAACTTCTCTATTTGTCAGCCACTTTCACTTCTATGGAGAGGCTTGTGACATCTCATTTCAATCTTCGTTCGGTTGGTCTTGTACATTTATTGTTTCATTACAAGGAGAATAAAAACTAATAATCCAAGGAAACTAATTAACACAAAGCAGTATGGATATTTAGCTATAATGCACTGCCTGCAAGTCCTGACTATGACTCACCTAGTAAATTGAGTCTGATACATCGTCATATCCATCAGGAAATGAATGAACTATGGTTTTCCTCCAAGATAATAAATCTGTCACATTTCCTACACTTTTTTACTTATCTTTCAGACTTCTAGGAAGCTTCATCTACTATCTGTTTATGACAGTGAATTTCTTCATAAGAAGGGACACTGTAGGTACACTGCTACCCCACTTAAACCAAATTCTGAAGGCACTTATAGCAAACAAAACTTAGGAATAAGGAGTTGTTCATGCAATATGTTGTGATGTGAGAAGCAGAAATAAATGAATTTAATAAAAAATACCTCATGTCATATCCTTGCTAATGACTTACCTAGAAGGCTAAATTTAATATCTCATTCATTTATTGAAAATCATTAAGAAATTCCTCTGTAAATTCCTTTGTATCCCCACAACCTAACTCCTTTGTGTGCTAGGTGTTGGGGGTGCAATATAGTGGACAAGAAGGATACATATATCAATGTTTCAAATTATGTGATAAATGCCTGACAGAGATAGACACAGATTGCTGTGAGAACACAGAAGAATGAAACATGTACCATGAAATTTTGAAACCTGGGTGAGAATAAAGCACTAACTTGGCAGAACTTTTAGTCTGGAGACAGGAAATACAATATTGCTCTGCTTTAGATTCGATGAAGTCCAGTAATGGCAGAAATTAGGCTATCTATAACCACTCATTTCAAGTAGCTACATTTCTGCATAAGTTACTCGAGCAACCTTGGGGATTTCTTTTTACAGTGTATTCATGAACATTTTATGGCACACTATGATATAATGGAATATAATTTAGGAAACAGTCATTAAAAATGGGGACTCATTTGAAAATATTTATGAAGAGAATTGACATTTAGCTTTTAGAGTTACTATTTCCATTGTTGTACTACATTAATTGATCGCAAACTCTTATAAGATGAAACAATTACTGTATACCTTCTGTAGCCCATACCCTGTGTTAAATTTTAGGGGAGGGATGGAATAGGATGAATTGGGAGTATGGAGAAAAATGAGATGTGTCTACTGACTGCCAAAATCTGATCTATCTAGATTCTGGATATCTACAAATTTTCCTGCTAGTTTTCCAAAAACAATGAATTGCCAGAAAATATAACACATACTGCAATTAAATGTTGAAAAGGGCCCCGAATATTGGCTCACTACAATGTTGTGTTGGTTTTCTGATGGCTGTTTTCTAATACTGCTCTTAGGATGATTATATGGTTGAATGGACATAATTGGGGGGAAGGGATTGAAGAATCTGTAAGCTAGTACTGTGAAAACAGAAGGGGATATTGACATGGCATGAAGAAGAGCAGGAATGAGATAATCATACCCCTGAGAATTACAAAGCCTCAGTGTATGCAAAGCATCTAATGGCTCCAAGATGTGATTATTTTCTGGTAACCACACCACCTGGAATTGCTTAATTACTATTCTCCAAATTTCAAAGAAAATAAGCATATGTAAAGACAACAAGTTGGCAGAACAGTTTGGAAAGCATGATGGCTTTTCCTAAACAGTAGTCAGAACTGAGCCATGCAATTTGGAAAGGAAGCCTCAGTGGTGAACAAACATAATAAACACACGGTTTATTTATTGTTTCAGTGTTTCATAAATATTATTTATTTTGGAAAGGAAGAAAAATGGCAGAGCAATAGTGAGGAATTAACACTGCTGGCAAAATAAAATAGAGCCTTCCTGAGAAGGGTTGGAAAGGTAGGGTGTAGCTGTGGTCTCCAGTGGTATAGCCCAGGTCCATTTAAATTTCAACTGTTTTACGAAAACCTAATTTCCCCAAAGTACATTTTACTAATGGTATTTTATGTTAGAAAGATAATTTTGTACTTTTTTTCCCTTCAGTGTATAAGTTAGCCAAGCAAAAGAAGCATCCCTGAGGATGACAAAACTAGGTATATTCTTATGTCACTGAAAATGGAGCACATAGTCTTTTAATAAGCAATAAAATATACTATAGTTTATAGAGTTTATCATTTAGTTAATAGTCCAACAATTTGTTTTCTTTCAAACTATAATGGGGCTTTCATAAGGCCATTTTGGGAGACTTGTCAGCAGACTGCACTCACTGGGACAGAAAGAATTTTGATGAGTGTTGACACTGAAGTAACTCTCAAAGCAAAGCTAGCGGGGGAATTAGCAGTTGGCAACACCCAAGGAAAATACATGAATTTGGAAAGAGAAGTAACTATTCCAATTATAGCACCCAGGTAGCTATTTATATACACATTTATTTATTTTATTTCATTTGATGAATCTGAATTGATATAAACCATGGAACTTAATGATATTCTAATTTATAAATAAAAATTATATCATAAACTTTACGAGAACTCTAAAGCCTGAAAATTCTTCCCACTTTCCCTCAGATCTCACCTTTGAATAAAAAGGTGATCTCACTTCAGCAATGCTGTAACTATTATCCAGAAATACACTTAATAATTTAAAAGAATATGGTCATACAGGCTTTTTTCAAAAGGAAATAAGGCTTTGTCACAATAATAAGATATTGTAATTAAATTGATCTTAAGTTTTAAAAATTACTATCATTACATGAGGCTAGTTTAGCTTACAATATACTTCAGCTTATAGACTGCAATGGAAAGTGACCATCTCCTAGTTTCTATGCGAATGATGACAAATAAAAATAACTTATTTTAATGGACTTCAGATTCTAATAGGCTATTAAAGAATATAAAATCAGATGATATATTTGATGACTGAAAGTGGATACATAGCCTTTTTTTCTCTTGAGTAGTAATGCTCAAATGGGGGTGGGAATAATTTACTTTATCTCTCTCCTGAGACATTTAGCACTGTCTGGAACATTTTTGGTTGTCAAAACAAGGAGTAGGTGAAGTTTGCCACTGGTATCTAATGGATAGAGGACAGGCATACTGCTACACATCTTATATTGTACAGAATAGTGCTTTCCTGATGATAGCAACAAAAACAAAATCTGGCTAAAAGTATTAATAGTGTTCAGGTTGAGAAATCCTGGTATGGGAGCTCCCATATTACTGTTACTTCTTCATGAATAAGAGTACATTAATAATGCACACCATAATTCAGTTGTAAAAAAATTTATAATGAGGAAAATAGTAGAAAATAGTGACAAAACTTTAGACTTAAACATTCAGATAATTGGTAAAAATAATTGCTTTGCCTTTTATGAGATATGTGATCTTAATAAATTACACATCCTCTTTAAGTCTTAGTTTCTTCCTTACAAAGAAATTTTTTGAAAGTTGTGAAAAGATGTATGCAAAAGGTCTCACTAGTAAAGTTCTTGACAAATACAAATTATTCACTGCATATTATGAATAAATGAAATAAATATTAATTTATTTCTAAAATAAACACTTTTACTTAAAGGTCATGCCATACAAGCTGAGAAAGAAAGTATGTTTGTCGCTTTAATGCTTTTTTCCATAACTTATGGGAGACCTTTGAAGATATATTAAAGGTGATAAAAAGAAAGGTCAAGTATTTCCTAGTCATTGGTCATATAAAATCTGGCATTTCTCATTAACTATGAAGGAAATGTCCCTTTTCAAAGTAAGAAGCTCTCTATAACAGGAAAAACATTAAAAAAAGAGTTCAAGTAGATTCTTGCTTCCATCTATAATCTGACAAGGAAGGAAAGTTAAATAACAAGAGAACATTTGATAGATGGATTCACATGTGGTTTTAATACTATTTGTTTAAGATAAAATCATGAGAGAAAAATTCAAGGGCAGGTATGTTTTTAGTCACATAGAGAGTGTTTGAGATTTGGCATCAGAGTCCCACATAATTCATTGTCTTGGGAATATGGCTGGAATTGATCAACAGCTATGGACAAACTCACTGTGGTAGTACTCTAAGTGGCAGATCAGCAAGGCAGGATGGTTCATCACCATAATCTCAGCACTTTGGTAGGCTGAGGTGGGAAGATCACTTGAGGCTGGGAGTTCAAAGCTAGTCTGAGCAACAGAGTGAGAGTGAGACCCTACACACACACATATTTAATGTCAGATTAGGAGTATTGTCTAATCTTTCATTCTTGTGCTTTTTTTATTTGAAACCCTTCATCTTCAGTGCAAATATTTTTGGCTTCCCATTTACCACAGAACCACAAATTCTACGAATATTTCAATTGCAAAGTATTTTGCCACTATCACATAAAAAATGTTTTGAGTAACTGTGGCCTATTTCTTTCATTTGTTTCCAGTAACATCACTACTATACCTCAACAAGTGATAGAAAAAGTAAAGCCTAAATCAGCCAGGCAATCTAATAATTTTATATAACAGTAATATTTACAATGTTATTACTTGAGTCAAGTGGTTATTTAAGTTTCACCTTGATCCTGGTTAAAAAGGAGATGTGTTGTTCTAGCTTGGTTAAAGAATAACCAGGCATTGTAGCGGGCGCCTGTGGTCCCAGCTACTAGGGAGGCTGAGGCAAGAGAATCTCCTAAGCCCAAGAGCTGGAGGTTGCTGTGAGCTGTGACGCCACAGCACCCTACCAAGGGTTACAAAGTGAGACTTTGTCTCTAAAAAAAAAAAAAAAAAGGAATAACATGATGATTGGGCAGCACCTGTGCCTTGGTGAGTAGAGCTCCAGCCCCATATCCCGAGAGTGGTGGGTTCAAACCCAGCAGCCTCGGCCAAACTGCAACAACAACAAAAAACATAGCTGGGCATTGTGGTGGGTGCCTGTGGTCCAAGCTATTCGGGAAGCTGAGGCAAGAGAATTGCCTAAGCCCAGGAGTTGGAGGTTACTGAAAGCTGTGCTGCTACAGCACTCTACCAAGGGTGACAAAATGAGACTCCAACTCTAAGAAAAAAAACAAAAAGAATAATATGATGAGATTAATAAACCCTCCAAGAAAGTGTCTTCAGAGTAAAAACATTTTCCATTCTCAATCTGCACCTCATTTCCTTGGACACACCTATATACTAACTCTAAAACCTATTGGGATAGAAAGAAAAACAAAGCTAATGATTCTTTGGTTATTAAAGCAGAACACACTTTTATAAACGTTTTATTTGTACATGACACAAGTCAATATTTTCCTCTTGGGTCAAACTCTTATGACTAGTACATAAATGGCTATCTCAAATTACCCCTTAATGAACTAAGTCCACTTCATATCATAGCAATTGATTGTTATATATGTATATCCTATGAATAACTTTGATAATTTTCTAGGACTCCACAATAATTCAGACCAGAAGGAAATAAGAACATTACATTAATAGCTCCATCCTTGAACAAATTTTCTTTGGGAACTTTCTGAATAGGAATAGCCAATGTGTGACTCAGGCATTTGAGCTAGTGTTCAAGCTTCTCTGAACAAAACTGTTCTTTCATTGTTTTTATAGCCATATGATACTACAAACTGTTTATATTTCTTATTTTTAATGCATTTGGAGGTGATCCTACAGACTTGGGAATATTGGTCTATGATAAGTTTGTGATCAATTTCTTGCTTTTTGTAGAAAATGTGGAGGTCTCGGAGATATTCCAGAATAACAAATGGACATAGTACCTTCTAACATTGACTCTGTCTCCTTGGGCCATATGCTCTGTCATATTTAAAGACAAATTGCCTCACATTGAAGCACTGCCTGCAATTATAGCTTAGAGAATAAGTACATTGGATGGTCCCTTTGATAAACCACTAAAGCACTATGTATTATAATTTTCAAATTTGTGAATAAAGGGAAAATTGCTATGCATCCGTGATTTTTAGCTAAGCAACAACACTTATCTAAAAATAAAACTAATGCCAGTATATAAATTTTGGCAAGTCTTTGAATCAAAAGAATAGTGACAGGAGTGATTGGAGGATGGAAGAGAATAATTAAGTTATTTTTATAACTTAAATCAACCTATTCAGTCTGAGATTTCAAATCATGAGAACTTATATTTGGTTGTGTGGTAAGTAGCTTATGTAATTTACTTTTTTAACTTTTGTAATAATTAACTAGGAAATCAAAATTAGCACATTACAAAGCTATATATATTCAGTAAATGATTGCCTGTGAAGAAGGTCAAGAATCACTTCCTCCTTTTATTTAAGATATAGCACTAGATTGTGAACAGTATATGTTGGATAGCTTTGCTTTTTTCTGTAAATTTCAGAGAAATTCATATAACAGATAGGAAGTTTTTACATCAAAAGTCAAGAGATTTTAATTTTCATCCTATAATTTACAAATTAACTTTATAAATACCTTATTTCAAAAAGTTAGTATTTTGGCATAGTCAGACACCAATTCTGAAAATATATAACAAACTTGCTAACACTCTCTTGCTAATTAAAAATTTCACTAGGGGTGTATTTCAACCATTTAAGAATAGCTAATTTTAGAGTTGATATAAAAGCAGTTAATATTGAATTGCAGTTAAGAGTATAAAAAGTTGGGAGAAACGAAGGCATTATGCTGAAAAGAATTATGTAATTTGAGCAGAGGACTAGGGCATCAAGCCAAGACTTGAAAAATTCAAGGTACATTGCAGTTATCATGTAGAAAGACAAATTCATGATTAGGAAGAGAGGACAGAATCATTACATTACAAAAAAAAAATTAAGATGGACAAAACATTACAATACTTTGATAAGGATAATATCTAGGGTGGTTTATCAAATATTAAAAACAGATCTAGTTTTCTAGTTTCCTAGAAATTTCATTTTTAATTATCTTTAATGCATATATCAAAATCCCCTACCTGGAGTAAATTTATTTAGAATATAAATTCTCCAGCAGTCAAGGTTTTGCATCGATAACATGATACGATCGAAAGTACAGGTAATGTATTTTTAAATGAGTTTTAAACTCAAAGGTGTTATGAATCTGGTTCAAATCAGTTAATGAGATTGAATCATAAATTTTCCTAAAATTCATGAGCCTATTATTCCCATTATTTCACATTAAATTATGTGGAAGTGACATAAGCAAAATGGCAGAGTAGACAATTCCAAGTTGCCATACTCCACCAACAGCAATGCCAAAGGACACATTAAAAACTACCAGAATCAACTTTGTTATAACTCCAGAAGAATCAAAGATTTATAGCAATAAAGCATTGTATCAAGAAAAAAAGCAAACAAAATACAGAAATGATCCCTGCATGTAAACATATTCTTCTTAGTAAAGTATCTCAAGAATGGAAGAAAAAGTATCCAGCGTACTCAGAACTATTATGAAACCAATTTATAATCACCCATCCCTTCATATGAAAGATAAAACACACAACTATAGTCCAGGATGAAGGAGGGAAGAGGAGTGGGATGGGAGCGGAGGGAGCAAGTTGGATGGAGGAAGGGTAAATGGTGGGACCACACCTATCGTGCATATTGCAAGGGTACATGTCAAATTTATTAAGTGTAGAGTATAAATGTCTTAACACAATAGTTCAGTAAGTGAGGTGAAGGCTATGTTAACCAGTTTGATGTAAGCATTCCAAATTGTATATAAAAGCAACACATTATACCCTGTAAATACATTAATGTACACATGATTTATGTATTTATGACTTAATAAAAAAACAAACAAAAAATTGCATGAAAGCTTTGTTCCATTTTACTCACCCTTTCTCCAGTTCAACAGCAGTATTGAATATGATAGCCTGCATTCCTAGTGTGATACCTCTCAAGTTACAGAGGGAGCAAAGTAGTCCTTACAGATTAATGTGTATGTTTGCTTAACTTTTCTAGAAATTACCTAAAGTACTGAAAAAATTGTTTGTCACTGTTTTATCCAACTTGGAGCTCATTTGGGCCAGAGGGGCAGTCATCACTTGAAAATATTATAAGATCAATATAAAATTGGAGAACTCTGGAACATAAAATTAAAATTCAAATGAATAATAAACTCTTGGAGGAAAAGTTAGAGAGTTTCTTTGGGAGGTTAGGTTATTCAAATGTACCAGGTTTATGGGGGAGTTTATAAAGCCACAGATAAGCCTAGTACAAGATACATGCACACATAATAACCAAGAATTCTAAACTTTTATTTTAAACTGATCACTGAATAAATGTTGGAGACCTCTAACAGAGTAAAAATTTTCAAAGAATTGACAGGTACTTATTTTATTTTTTTAGCTTTTGACATTCTAAAAAGTCTTGTAAACCTTACATGTAAACAATCTAATGACGAAATACTTCAATAAACACACAAATCAAGGACTACATTCTTTTCAAATAGTTTTTAAAAGTCATTCATTAAAAGTTTTACTATGGTCTTAAACCAATAAAGGTCCCAGAAAAACTGAGCAATGGACAGGAATTTTATTTCTAAAGTTACTATAACATTGAAATGTTCAGTTTTCAATAAAAATAGCAAGACAAAATATCAGGAAATTATGAACCATTCGAAGGAAATTGACAGAAACCATCCATGAGAAAGCCCAAACATTGGAAGTACTAGATAACATTTTTTAACAACTGTTTTAAATATGCTCAAATTGCTAAATTTAAACAAAGATAAAAAGCTAAAGAAAATAAGTAAATGGATGTTTATTTGAGAAAAATAAAAGTATTGAGAATGACAATCAAATGACAAAAACAAAACCAAACATGAATTCTAGAGAAGGTACAATGTTTGAAATTTTAAACATCATTAGAGGGGTTCAATAGCAGATTTCAGCAGGTAGAAGAAAGAATCAGCAACTTTGAATAACATACAATTGAAATTATTGAGTCTTGGAAACAGAAAGCAAAAAATAAAATTTAAAGATCCCACCACCCCAAAACAAATACTATGAGAAATTATCAAGTGAAACATAGGATACATTTTAGGAGTTCTAGAAGGAGAGTAGAAAGACAGAAAGAGGAAAAAGATATTTGGAAATATAGTGACTAAAACTTTCAAAATTTGATAAAAGACATGAATCCATGTATTAAAAATCTCAGCAAACTCCATGTAAAATAAGCTCAAAGTTGCATAATGAGAAACCTAATCAAATTGTCAGAAACCGAGACAAAGAGAACCTTGAAAGGAACAGGAGAGAAGCAACTCATTATGTCCAAGTGAACTTCAATAAGAATGATAGCCAATTTCTCATTAGAATTAAGTAGGGTAATAGGAAGTAAAATGATACATAGAGTGTCAAAGAAAAGAAGTTGGTCAGCAAAGAATTCTACACCTGCAAATTCTAACCTTCCAAAAGTGGGAAACAATAACACATTACCAGATAAATAAAGGTTGTAGGGCAACCTTTGATTGTTACCAAGGGAATTGCCCTACAAGAAATGCAAAAGAGAATATTTCAAGTTGAAATGAAAGGGTGCTAGACAGTAATTTAATACTGTGTGAAAAATAAAGATATCTACTAAAGATAAATACATGGCAAAATACAAAAGATAATATTTATATTTTTGGATTTCAACCCCACATTTTATTTAAATACAAAGGTATAATATTATATATACACATACAAACACATATAATTGTGAACACAATATACAAAGATGTAATTTTTCAAAACAACATATATATATATATATATATATATATATATATATATGGAAAGGGAAAAGAGCTGTATGGTAGCAGAAGTTTTATATGATATTAATGTTAAGTGTGTATTAACTGAAAATAGATTGTGAAAAAATAGGATATTAAATAAAATCCCCATGGTAAAAGGAAAAATAACTCAAAATATGTATATAAGAATATAAATGAGAAGGGAATAAAAATGATTCAGTGCAAAAATTCAAATACAATAGAAGGCTTTACTGAAAGACTTAGATACATAAAAAGACATACAGAAAATACAGAGCAAAGTGCAAGTAAATTATTCCTCAGCAGTAATTAATTTAAATATAAATGGACAAAACTTGGTAATCAAAAGGGAGGGACTAGAAAAATGAAAAAAAGGAAATATTGTCTAACTATATACTGTCTATAAGACTCATTTTTGATATAGTGACAAAGAATAAATTAAAATTAAAAGAATGAAAAAAATATTCTAAGCAAATAGTAAGCAAAAGGGATCAATTGTGTCTACACTAATACTTGATGAAAAATACTTTAACTCAAAACCTTTTATAAGACACAAAGAGGACTTTATATAATGATAAAAGGTTTAATAAGCCTATTATTTAAAGGAGGACAGAATCCTTATTTAACAAATGGTGCTGGGTGAACTGGCTGGCGACCTATGGAACACTGAAACTGGCTCTCACCTTTCACCATTAACAAAAATTGATTCTCATTGGATAAGATATTTAAATTTAAGACACAAAACTATAAAACTACTAGAAGAGAGTGCAAGGAAAATGCTTGAAGAAATTGGCCTGGGAGAATTTTTTTATGAAGAAGGCCCCCCAGGATTTGAAGCAACACCAATAATGTATTGCTAGGATCCGATCAGACTAAAAAGTTCCTGCATGGCCAAGAGCACAGTAAGTAAAGCAAACAAACAGCCCTCAGAATGGGAAAAAGTATTTGCAGGTTATGTTTCTGACAAAAGTCTGATAACTAGAATCCGCAGAGAACTCTAACTAATCAGTAAGAAAAGAACAAATACTTTGCTAAGAAGAATATGTTTTGTACTCAGCCCTAATATGAAGCTAATTTATAGCTTTCATACGAAGGTTAAAACCCAATTATAGCACAAGAATAAAGGGAAAAGGGCAAGGGAAGGGAGGGGAGGGGGGAGGTTAAGGTGGAGGGAGGGTAATTGGTGGGGCCACACCTATGGTGCATCTTAGAAGGGTACAGGTGAAGCTTACTAAATGCAGAATACAAAT
>CAUYON010164260.1:0-16807 GCA_963573935.1 Arctocebus calabarensis | reverse complement strand
CACCTACGGTGCATCTTAGCAGGGTACTGGGGAAACTTATTAAATGTAGAGTATCAATGTCTTTATATAGTGATCAAGAAAATGCCATGAAGACTATCTGTAACAGTACGATGAAAACATTTCTGAATGTATATGAATCATGCCCTATGATTGCACCAATGTAGATAATTATGATTCAATAAAATTATTAAAAAAAAAAAAAGAAAGCTAAGGAGCTAGCTCTTACTCAGGGTAAGATATTTTTCCTCGGAAGCATTTGAAGGAGGGAAATGCTTTAAATAAACTTCTGCCCCAACATTGCTTTGTTATAGTGCAAAATATGTATGATCCCAGGGGCACAATGTGATTGTCCTGGGCTCTAGGCACTGTTTTCTTCATGGCCTTTTACTTTATTAAAAAATATTTATGTTAACATTACCTTGGTTTAAAAGAAAATACCGACATATATTAACAGTACGTATGAAAACACTTTCTTGGACCTAATAGGAAATTTTTTATCCTGATACTAAAAGAAATTAAGATATTTTTATGAAGCTCCAAAAGTATTATGGCCCCAAAGCCTGATGCCTTGTGTGTTTAATATTGCTTTGCCCATGGCGATAATGCACATATACCACATAGGGGATTGTGTAGTCATAAAATTGCTAACAAAAGACTATGAGACCTTCAGAGGAAGAAAGGAGAGCATTATTTTCCCTTAAAATAGTCTTCAGGCTCGGAGCCCATAGCACAGTGGTTACAGGACCAGCCACATGCACTGAGGCTGACAGGTTCAAACCCAGCCCAGGCCAGCTAAACAACAATGACAACTGCAAAAACAACAATAAAAAAGAAAAATAGGTGGGCGCTGTGGCGGGTGCCTATAGGCCTAGCTACTCAGGAGGCTAGAGCAAAAGAATCGCATGCTGTGAGCTTTGATGCAACAGCACTCTACTGAAAAGTGATAAAGCGAGACTGTCACAAAAAAAAAAAAAAAAAAAGTCTTCATATTGGGAAGGCTCAGCTTCCATGAGTACAAGTAAAATTGTGCCCTCTGAAGAACAAAGGAATGGGCTGGCTTAAATAGAAAAAGTTCTCAATCAGGTCCATTTATGCAAATGAAGGACCCAGGCTTGTTCAATTTTGATTGGCCAAAATAGTTGACTCCTGACTGGACGGTTTCCAAGCCCAGAGTAAGAAATTGTCTCTGTCAGAAGTTTGTTTCTTTTAAATGGCTGGAGCAGATATGGGGTGGTATCTGGCTGCAGTTTATTTTGGCCCCAACAACACAAACTATTTGGCTTGTTATGGCACACTTTGCAGGTGCTGTGATACTTTTACAACACATTTCTAAGAACATGAGTATGTGACTGCTTCCTCATGGCAGCCATGGCTACCTGGTTCTGTTTGAAATCTGAGCCCCTTGTGAGCCACAGGAATCTACTGTGCTGGCCTGCCAGGCACAGACATGAATAAGGTAAAAATATGATCCAGATTGATGACAGAGAAAAATGGCACAAAGGAAAGAGATTTAAAAGCTAATTTTCAAGAGCATTTGACAGGACATGGGAATTATTTGGAAATAAAAGTGAAAGAGTCCAAGATAATGTTTGGGTTCCCTCAACCAATCCTAGGGAACATTTGGGGGACTGATGACTTTTCTCATTTCCTTTGTCATTCTCCTTTTTGTCTTGTCCACAAACTTCCTATATCTGATGTGGTTAAGCTGGTGCTGTCTGCCCTCCTCTCATCTGATCATCTTTACTGACCCATCATTGCAGTTGATATAGTTCATCACTCTCTGTCTTGAAATATGTTTTCCCTGTGGTTTCCAGGACATCTGCTTATCTGGGTTTTAGCTATATTCCTGGTAATTACTTTGGCTTATTTTGCTGATTTTCCCTCAGTTTCTCAGTTTTTAATGTTGAGCTTTTCTTTTTGATATATTTTGGTGACTGGTGGTATTTCTATGTCTATAGTGACCCAATTCTATTCGATAGCTTTAGAATTGTATACATGATGCATTTATATAGACTGGCTTACTGCCTTGAACTTTATGCCTCTATACCCAACTGGCCCCTTCAAATGTTTTTTTAAAAATCAAATAGGTTACTCAAGCTTAACTTGTCCAGAATTGAGCTCAGGATAGTATTCCACAAACCCTGTCTGAAATCTTTCTCATAGCATTTAGTGGCAACTTCATTCTTTCAGTTGCTCAAGCAAAAATATTGATGTCACCCTTGACTGCTCTCACACCTATTTGTAGTTCTTCAATAATTCTGTTAGAACTACCAGTTCTTAATAACCCATTCTGTGAACATTTTCTCTAGTTTGGCTTATGTCATTAGCTTGCTAAATATTCACCCTCCTATCACCTGACCCCTTCAATTTTTTCTTAAAACAGCAGAGTGGCAATCTTAAAAAACAAATAAAACCATGACACTCCTATGGAAAAATAAATAAAAACACTCCAATAATGATCCACCTGAGTCAAAGCACTTATTATGACTTACAAGAGACTGCATGATTAAGCTCCTACAACCCTCTAACTTCATCTCCTACTGTTATTTCCTTTTTTGTTATCTCTTAGGTAGCCATTTAGGCTCCTCACTGTTGCTTCAACATATCAACCATACTCCTGCCTCAGAACCTGTGCACTTGACTTCCCTGAAGACGTCTATATTCACTTTATTTAAACCATTATTCTGGAGTTCACTTCTCAGGGAACACTTTGACCTAGCTAAAATCACAACCTTACTTCATCCCATAATAATTATTATTTTAGATTTTCTTCCATTCCTAAAGAACAGGGGTTGGGTCTTTTTCTTCCACCAGTATAACCTCCATAGCTAAAACATAATGGCCTCACACATAATGAGTGCTAAGTAAATGTTGATTAATATATAAGTGCTGCCCACTCACTTTGCTTCTCCAACTAAGAAGCTTGATTAATTTCTATATTCTCAGTCACCACTAAAATGTGTCTGATTTTTCTATTCTGTTTCCTCTGTTTCTATTTTTCCTGTCGGATAACTAAGTTTGACAAATCAGTTCAACAAAGATCATTTGTTAAACCACCTATATTTCATATAGCCTTCAAAAAGAGTTTTATTTCAATTCAGATGGAAGTAACTTCTGAATAATCAATTTGTGGGTTTCTGAGAATATGGCAGATTCAGCTAAAGCAACAATGTAGTAAAGAATACTTATCACTTCTCAAATCATAGCACATGGACAGTTATCTACGTCATACAAGCAAAATTGTCTCAAAAGCTTTCTTGATTTATGGAGCATAGCCAAACAGAAAATAGAATTGCTTTTCTGGAGCTCTTTATATGAGGCAACTACAAATATCTGATTTCTCAAGTGTACTAAATTCCTCTAACAACTACCTGTTTCTCAGTTGAAAACTATGTATTGAATAAGTGACTATTCTAATACCGGATCTATTTTATTCTTTAAAGCTGAATTATATTTGGAAACCACTATTTCACTCATGTTTCACATAGTGGCAAAATGTGAAGACACTAACAAACTTTTTTGAAAAAAATTGCCATTGCCGATGATAAGCTATCTTCCTGGTGTGTTTATGTATTTCTTCATTTGAAAGATGTTAGAGGAAGACTCTAATCATGTATTTTTTCTACTGAAAGTAACTGATCATGTGTGTGTGTGTGTGTGTGTGAGTGTGTGTGTAGCAAGGGTTCGTTCAGGATTTCATTTGTCCATTTTTACATATCACAATAACTGGCACACTCAGGAGAAGTTGGTTGAATGAAATTAAATTGTGTTTCTGTATATGCATTTATGTCTTCAGATTTATAATGTGTTAGCATGAATACACAAAGCCTTGAAAATAAGATATGAAAAAAGAATAGTTGTACATATAAACCTATTAGGCTTTATCAGCCTGTGGATATAGATGGGATCAGAGTACTTAGCCCCAATGGAAGTTCTTGTCCACTTTTGCCTCCATGTTCTGGAAGCCTTTCTGATTTACCTTCCTGAGTTCACCTCTGTCATTTTTTCTTTGCTCCATCCACTCTAGTTGGTGCTAATTACTAGCGAATCATCCAGACTGTCTGCTCCCACTGTGGCAACAATGATGTCCTCAAGAAGTCTTTCCAGATGTATGGAGGAAAATAAAAAGATTCTTGGTCTTCGTGCCCAATTCCTCACACTGAGCTCCTACAGCACTTTTTGTTTTATTATTCATAATAAGTCCCTTTTTTAAACTACTGAGCTCAGGCAATCCCCCTGGTTAGGCCTCCCAAAGTGCTAGGATTACAGGTGTGAACTATTGTGCTCAGCCATTACAAGTCCCTTCCTATTTTTTTTTTTAAGATTTTATTTGATTTTATTTTTATTTTGCAGTTTTTGGCCGGGGCTGTGCTTGAACCTGCCACCTCTGGCATATGGGGCCGGCGCCCTACTCAGTGAGCCACAGGCGCTGCCCCAACAAGTCCCTTCTAATCACTCCTGAGGTTCTGCTAGTAAGGTATCCTGGTAAGGTAACCTGAATGGCTTCAGGATAGGTTAGTCATCAGACAAATTCAGTGATTACATGGTTGGAACTTTCAGTCCCACATACTAACGCCTGGATTGCAGGTAGAGGGAAAGAATACAGATTGGGCTTTATAAAAACTCATGAACAGTGAGATGTGGAGAGCTTCTGCGTTGGTCAATGCAGTAACATGCTGGGAGAGCAGAATACCCAGAGAGGGCAAGGACACTCTGTATGTGATCCTCACTTACCCTTCAACACAAGCACATGTTTAGCTTGGCCAATGTATTGCTTCCACAACTATGAATAAGTTGTATCTTTTGTAGGAAAACAATATAAGGTTTGCCTCCCTAAATACCATTAGGTATTCTAGCAAATTATTGAACTCAAAGAAGGGGTCCAGGAATCCCCCACCTGAAATGTGTTGCTCAGAAGTATAGTTAACCTATGACTTGATACTGACATCTGAAATGGGGTAGTCTTCTGTGACTGAATCTATACATCTGTAGAATCTGCTGCTAACTCAGAGTAGTGAATGTTAGAAATGAATTCAATACTGTGACACCGAGTTAGTGTCTATAGAGTTAGAGAATTTGTTGCTGGTGGTGGAAAGCATCTAAGATGTAACTCTTATGTAGTATCTCAAAGGGGATGGCATATTGTTGTGGGCTTGTGTGGACACCTATTTATTAATGTATTGATTAGGAAGTATAATCTGTGCATAGTGAACAGGTTCAAGGAATTTAGATATCCTAAAAGAAGAGATAAATATGACAATGAACAATTTTCTTATATTCCACATGAATTTCCACTGTCTCTCTCGCATTTTTGTGAATGAAAAACTTAGAAAATTATATGAACCTAAGTCTGTATTACATATGAATACAAATTATTACTATATTTCTAGTTATCCAATATGTAAGTTTGAGCATTTGAATATTTCATTATGTGAGATCTCTTTAGAGCATTAGTCTTCAACTTTATAAGATTCAGCATCTCTTTACATAACAAATATTTTTGAAAACAGTGTTTTATATCCTGAAATAGAACACAAGTTTGTAAATTGACATATATACATTCATATGTGTGTAAATGAAAGGTAGTGATGAAAACTACAAAGTGTGAAATAAAAAATACACTAGAGGGAGAGAGAAGTCTCCCTTCAGCTCTGATACATCAACAACTTGGAAGTTGTCAATTCCATTTTTACATCAAGAAAGAGCTAGGCAAAGAAAACATCAATGAATTTTGTTTAATTCATCAAGGAACTAAGGATTTAGGGTACCTTAGGATCTACTTAGTACCTGAGCATCTACATATTCAAATATGTATTAATGTATTATAAACATATTTTTCTTATATTAAAATTAAGGAACTATATGTATGCTTCATATTAAATTGCAAATGAGGATTATATTGAAGGATATAAAACACTGTTTCCAAAACTATGTGTTATATAAAGGAGATGCTGAGTTTTAATGAGGTGAGGACTATGCCCCTTTGTGTCCCATTATCACAAAATAATTAGTACACTGAAAGGGCCTATGTTCTAAACATAAAGGGAGAATTCTTCTTTACGGCTGAAGCAATATTTTCCTCCATGGAAAGATGCCTTTGGTTGTCATATACATATCCTGTCCTTGCAAGTTAATGGGAGCAAGTGACAGATATCTGAAAACAGATATAATACTGAACCTATTATCCAATGTTCTCACAATATTTTGGTAAAAAATTGATTTATATTTATATATATATACATTTAATTGGGAAAAATTAATTTTCTTAAAAATAATCTTATCTCGAGTGGATAGACATCTTTAAATCTTAATTTTAGTCAAACTGAGGCATTGGCCATTCCTCCCCATCCCACTTAGACCTGTATATTATGTATGTGTGTATGGGGGGGAAGTGTTTGTGTATTTTGTGTGTGTGTGTGTGTGTGCACGTGCATGTGTAGAAGAATTCCTATTTATTAATTTAAATATCTGATTTTATATCTGGTCAGAGAAATAGCTGATGTTATCTATTTCACTTTTGGGACATTAAAATTCTTTAGAAGCAAAATAAAAAAATATTTTAGGTAATTGAGATGAGCTAAGAAAACCTACTGAGTTTCATTTATTAAGGTCCTTCTGAAACAAATAAAGCTCTATTTGTTGGAATGGGAACTTGGCAATGTAATTAGTCCTTAATGTTGAGAAGGAAAGTATAGCTCTATCAGGTGTATATACTAAAATATAAATATGTAACATATATTTCATAAAAGTTTATATTTCATATAAACATAGAAGACATATATTAAATATAAAATATATCTACATAATAGATAGATTGTAGATTTGGCAACGAATTCTTAGATATTCCATCAAAGACATAAAGAAAAAAGAAAAATATTAATGCATTAAACTCATCAAAGTGGAAACTTTGTATGCTTCAAAAGATACCATCAAGAAAATAAACACTCAAGCTACTTAATGAGAGAAAATATTTGTGTATTATATATTTGGTAGAGGTTTAGTATATTGTGAACTAAAAAAATAAATCCTAAGGCCCCCAGCCATCTTAACAGAGGCTCCTTTTTGGCCAGGGGATCCCAGCAAAACCTTAAAACTGAGTACTTGACCATGAAGGAAAGTGGGGGTCAGACACACCTTAGACAATAAGATACTATATTATTAAATATTAGCATAACATAAGACTGGGTAGGGAAAGTTTAAATTATCTATAGACAATCAGTTTGCTTAACAGATGACTTCAATTGGTGTATTGTGGCTTGTCTTTCATTAACAAACTTTCTTAACTTAAAATATGGCAAACTTGGGGGTAATGCCTGTGGCTCATTGAGTAGGGCACCGGCCCCATATGCTGAAGGTGGTGGATTCAAACGTAGCCTCGGCCAAACTGCAAAACAGAATAATAGCCGAGTGTTGTGGCAGGTGCCTGTAGTCCCAGCTACTCTGGAGGCTGAGGCAAGAGAATCACCTAAACCCAGGAGTTGGAGGTTGCTGTGAGCTGTGTGATGCCATGGCACTCTACTGAGGGCAATAAAGTGAGACTGTCTCTACAAAAAAAAAAAATAAACAAAAACATGGCAAACTTTTAGATAAAGATCTTTTCTTGAACAAATTACACATCAAAGATTCTTTGGACCCACTTATAAGCCCAATTGAGTGATCCTACCTTTTAGGGCCAAACTTTATAGTGTACACTTTCCATCTATTGATTTATAATTTTACTTGCAACTTTTGTCATTGGAAAGGTATAAAACTAAGCTATAATCCAACTGTTCTAGACCACTTGCTCATTATTATTGTGTTTGATTCTCTAAGCCACAGATGCACCTATATGTACATTTGGCTAATAATAAACATCTTTCTTTACATTTTTTCCCATTAACAATGTAGAATGTATATATAAAAAATGTTATAGCTCAACAATCAAAGGATAACACAATTTTAACAAGTGGGCAAATGACTTGAATAGACATTTCTCCAAAGAAGATATTCAGATGGTTACAAAGCTCATAAAACGATGCTCAACATACTAAATCATTAGAAAATGTTAATCAAAACCACAATTAAATACCACATCCTATTCACTAGGATGGCGTTAATAACAGAAAACAGCAAACATTGGAGAGTATGTAGAGAAATTTTGACTCTCATGTATCTCTGGTGGGAATGAAAAGTGACACACCCTTTGTGGAAAACAGTCTGGTGACTCCTCAAATGGTTGATGATTGACCTACCATACGATCCAGCAATTTTATTCTTAGATATATTGAATGGATTGAAAGTAGGTATTTCAAAGACAAACTGTACACAAACATTCAAAACAGTGCTATCAAAACAGAAAAAGATTGGAAACAAATCAAATGTGTATCATGATAAATGGATGAACAAAATTTGGTATATTCGTACAATGGAATACAATCCAATAATAAATAGGAATAAACAACTTACACAGGCTACAATACTGATGAACTTTGGAAATGTCATGCTAAGTGAAATAAATCAGGGACAAAAGACAACAAATTAATGTTTTTCTTATAGAAAAGAAGATTAGTGGTTACAGATGCTGGAGGGCAGAGGAAATTAGAGGTGACTATTCAGTAAGCATGGGAGTTACTTTTGGGATGGTAAAACTGTCAGAACTAGATACAGTGGATGATTGCACATCATTTTGATTATAAAAAATCTCACTGAACTGTATATGTGTGTGTGTATGCATATATATAAGTTCCATAGATAAATGGCAATGAATATACAGCCACGAATCATTAAATTGAAATAAAAATATAATTTCCACTAATATCAAAGACACAGTCTACACAGAATATATCTGGTTAAAATATGCAAAATCTGTGCACCAGAAACCTAAAACATTGCTGAGAAAATTAAAGACAGAAGAATAGAAATAAACACTATGTTCATAGGTCAGAGACTCAATTTTGTAATAATATCAATTATCTCAAAATTTATGTATAGCAATGATATAAAGTTAATGAAATCTTCATCAAAATCCCTGCAGGGTAAATGTTAAATGATTTCAAATGTTAAAAATCACAGCTGGTGCTTTTATAAACATTGACAAGATTATTTTAAAATTCATATGGAAATACAAAGAACCTACATTATTCAAATAAACTTTGTAGTGAATAAACAAAATTTAAGCACTAGTTCCACATGGTTTTAAGACATTATAGAAATACAGTAATCAATATAGTGTGGTGCTGGCATCAATACAGGCCCAAACTATATATATGTAGTTTATATATACACATGGGACAAAATACGGTGTCCCGAAATAGACACGTACACATAAGGAGAAAGGATTTGTGAGAAAGATGTAAGGATTAGTCTATGGAAAATAAACATCCTGTGGGGGTGGGTTCACTATTTGTTTATGACACATATTCCACATCCCCTATTTTCTCCAGTCAGAAGTTCTTTGAAATGATGCTGTCGGCCTTGGTCAATCAGACAATAGAATCATCTGGTTCATCCATCTGGTGAAAGGCTCCAAAGAAAGAGTAGATTTTACAAGGACCATTAAATCTGCTGGCAACTTCAGCCATGTTCACCTGGATGGACATGTGGTCCTTGGTACCCATGGTGTGCTTCTGGTGGAGTATTTCCAAGGCACTTTGTAAAGGTCTACAAACTTGCTGGCATCTTTCTGCATGTCCAGGTCTCACCTGCTGCCACAAGAACTAGAGGAGGGAAAGAAAACTTCAACAGCTTTTCGTCACTGATTCCAGAAAAATTGAGTGCACAAAAATAAAGTATTTCATCTATATCTCACACCTCAAAGAAAAATCAACTCAAAATGAATCGCCTAAATATAAAACTTAAAAACATGAAGTGTTGGACGATACCAGAAAAGAAAATCTTCATGATCTAACAAAGGCTTCTTAGCTATGACCAAAAAGTAAAATCCATAAAAGAAAAAAAAAAAAGAACTTATATGGTAGAATTCATCACAATTAAAAACTTCCTCATCCTTTTATGTTAAGAGAATGAAAAGATGACCCAGAGACTAGGAGAAAATGTTGGTTAATCATGTACCTGTTGAAAAACATATAGCCAGAATATACAAAATCTCTCAAGAATAGAGAAAACAATGCAATTTATAAATGGGAAATATATTTGAATAGACATTTCATCAAGAAAGATGTCTGTATGACAAGAACATCAAACAATGCTCAACATCACTAGTCATTATGGAAATTAATGTAAAAATTAAAACCACGAAAATGTATCACCGTGAACATGTAGAAAAGCTAAACATGTTTTTTAAATGGCCACATTATACATTTTCAAGGTCATACATCAACTGGAACTCTTACACACTGCTGATGGTAAGGAAATGTGTGAAAACAACTTGGTAAAATATTTTGCCATAAATATATTTATTTGTTTCTATAGAGACCAGATCATGCTATATCGCCCAGGGTGACCTCAAACTCCTGCCTCAGGCCCTTAAAATGCTGAGTTTATAGGCATGAGCCACTGCAGCAGATAGACAATTTCTTAAAAATTTAAACACACACCTGCCATGAGATCAAGCCATTCCACTTTTAAGTATTTAAGAAAGATTAATGAAAACAAACTTGCCTACAAAGGTTGTCCATAATTGCCCTTGAATAGTTTTTTCTACAACCAATTTTGGAACTTATGAATCATTAAATAAATTATGTATTAATCAATTGAATAGTTAGTAAATTGCATCAAATATAATGAGACACTACTCAGAATAAAAAAGAGGTTAACTATTGATACATACAAGAGTATGTATGAATCTCAAAGTAATTATGGATAAAAGAAGCCAGACTCAAATAAGAATATTTACTATATGGTTCCACTTTCATAAAATTCCATAAATTCTCCAGTAAACTATAATGATTGAAAAGTAGTGGTTTCTGGGGTATGGAGGAAAGTAGAAGGGGAAAGTGGGAAGGCCCACCAGGGGTCTGGGGAAAGTTTAGGGTGAGGTATGTGTTTGTTATCTTGATTTTGTGATATATCCTGGGCATATAAATATGTAAAACTAATAAAATTGCATATTTTACACATGTAGAGTTTACTGTGCACCAATTAGAACTTAAGGTTTTGTAAATAAAAATAACTGAAAGCCATTAGGGAAAGAAATGTGACCAGTTCGACTGAAACTTGAAAAGGAGTCAATAGGAAGAAAAAAAAGCATCATAAATGAAACAAGCAAAACGGTATTCAACATAAGTACAACTGTATTAGTAATCTTAGTAAATGTAAATGATTTTATTTTATAAGAGATTCTTGGACAGGAAAAAATATAGCTATATATTACTGTGTAACAATTGTGAACAAGTTCATACATAATGTCATCTCCAAATAAATAAAGGTTAAAATAAATGAAGTGAAAAACTTCTGGACCATCTTCATTCCAAGTACCTGCAGATTGCCACGTTTCACACCAAATCAGAATGGTTTAATTGGGAATCTATTATTACACAGTTTTTAAGAAGCTCCTGTGTTTCTTGAGCACACAGATGTTTAGGAAGCTAATGTCTTCAGGTTCAGCCATTTTCTTGAATTCATTCTAAAGTTTCAAGAGACAGGTAAGCAGAAGGTGTGGGGCAGTGGTTTTCTGACTAGAGATTATATCTGAATTGTCAGATATTATCCTGAACAGACTGCAGGACCCTACTCCAGAGATGGTAGGCTGACTTTGTGGGTCTGAGCTGCAGCTTGGGGATTTGCATTTCTAATAAGCTCCCAGAGGATATTGAGCTGCCGGTCTAGGGATTACACTTTGAAAACGATTGACATAGAAAAATATCAAGTTCATGATATTATTTCACAGGATTCTAATTCTCCTTTCACAAGATGCTTCACTGTATGCAGTGATATTAAAACAGAAAGTACTTAGAAAAGACCTATATACCCTGCAAAAGTGCAATTTAATCTCATTATTAAGATCCTGTTCATTTGATTCAAATATAAAGTATATAAAATAATAACAACATTAAAATTCTTGTCCTTAAATTCTACTTTAGGAACATAAGAGTAACCCTTATTAATAAAATTCGAATTTTTTGTTCAGTGTGAGATAACTTAAAGTGGGTGATTTTGTTCAAATTATTACTGAGTAGTAGAAGTGTCTTACTCATCCTTTATTGTTGACATTTTCCTTTATTTTCCTCCAAACTAAATCTTTTATAGATTTAGCAAGTTGGTCTGCCCACATGAGTTCCTTTCTTTCATTTCCATTTTCAATTAACGCTACCTCAGTATCAATATTGATGTCTAACTCCTCACCACTCACATCAAATTACATTGCCAATCCTATTGATTCTGTATCTATTAGAAATATTTAATTTTTGTGGTTTTCTTAATTTTTACCTTACTCAGAATTTCTTTCTTGAATATTGCAATATATTTTGACTGATGTTCCTACTACTAATTTCTTCTGATTCCTCTTAAATACATTTTTCCAAAGTCTTCACTATTATTTCTGAATCATGGCTTTAGTCATATCACTTTTTTCTTCAAAACTGTCTCTTTCTGTGTCACTGAATAGTTTGTATGCAGTATAGAGTAACTATGAAAATGTTCAATGTGATATTAACAAATACTTATACTATATTTATAAAATAGAAAATATAATTGCCTGGGATGGGCAAAGCTCTGTGCTAGACTTTGGTGGCCAGGTGTTCAAAAGGATAAAAACGGGTACTTCTCTCATTGAGATGGAATCTTAGGGAGTAGGAAGGTATAGAATAAGGTGACAGAGAACTGAGATGTAACTAAAGAGAGAGAGTCTTAATGCCTTTCTTTCTATGCCCTCAATTCTTTTTTTTTTAAATTAAATCATAGCTGTGTACATTAGTGCAATCATGGGGTACAATGTGCAGGCTTCATATACAATCTGAAATATTTTCACCCAACTGTTTGACATAAACTTCAGGATTTTCTGAAGGACATAAACTTGGGATTTTCTCTTATATTATATGAAAACATTTGTATTCTGCATTTAGTAGGTTTCACCTGTACCCATCTGAGATGCACCATAAGTGCGATCCCACCGTTTACCCTCTCTCCACCCACCTTCCCCTCCCTTGCCCCTTTCCCCATATTCTTGGAGACTTTACCTCTTTCGTGTTTATGTGGATGGAACTGGAACACATTCTTCTTAGCAAAGTATCACAAGAATGGACGAAAAAGTATCCAATGTCTTCAGTCCTGCTATGAAGTAGATTTATAGCTTTCATATGAAGGAACTATGCCCTCAATTCTTAATAGGTACATGTCTTTCTACATCTCTACGTATTTCATGTGAGCCCCCTGGAATGTTTTCTTTTGCCAGAAAATGCCTAATTATTTCCTGTCTTTATTTACAATTATGTGTTCATCTGGAAGGCTTTTCCTTTTTCTCCCCCACCTGAAATCCTACTCCTCTTTTAATACCCAATTCAAAGGTCTTCCTTCATCAAGTCAGAATTGATTGCTCCCTCTTCTGCACTCCCACAGCATATCGAATTTCAATTTGTACAGTGACTTACTTATCCGTCACTCACACTGGATGCATCCTGCCAGAGCACAGAGGCTGCGCCTGCTGCTGCGACCACAGCGTCTGTGCAGAGCATAACTCTAAATCACGCTCTTGAATAGATGAGAAATATAATTTAAACTTAATTTTCTCTTGCCTTGCAGACAAAAAAAAATTATTAATTGTATTTTTTCATTTTTTAACCTATTGATATAGAGGCTTACAGATAGAGAAAAATAAACTCTCTTCCACAAACAAGTTAAAATGAAGAATTAAGGTTTCAAAATACAGGTATGCTCTGGGTTCTGAAAGAGATGAGTTTGCTAGATTCATTAAGGAGAATTTGTATATAAGTTGGTACCTATTACCTGTAATAGTCTCTGTTCATAAGTACATGTTCCTAAGTTGGATGTTTATAATGCAGAGACTGCCTTTATGCTCTTTCTCAATGATCCATTAATCAAAATAACAAGGGATAACTATTTTTGATTTTTGAATGATGTGATGATGAATTTGAATTGAATTTCAGTATGTCTCTAAATAGGTCCTACCTGCAGCTGAGCTGGCTTTTGTTTCTCTTCAATACTTCAGTCACCTATGGCTCAAAATTTCAGCACCTTGACTCAATATTCTATCATTTTACAAGAAACCTAAGAGCTTCGTCAATCATACTTCTATAGTTAAAATCAAGGGGAAGGAGCAGCAGACTGTGAGAAAGAATGATAAGAGGAAAAAGTCTTGTGAATTTGCAACATGACAAGGAATTAACTAAATCTTCAGCTTAATCTATTTTATTAAAGTAAATAGTTCCATTTGAAAATACCTAGTGTACTGAACAGGTCAATTTCAGTGCCTGACATGACCACAAATATTTCTAGGTAAAATGATCTTCTTCAGAGCCCTTCCTTAGGAAGCAGCATTGGGCATCAATGTTATGTGTTTGAACTTCACAATGTAAGTTATATTTCACAATAATGTGTAGATACATTTCTTATCCAAGTTTGCTTCGCTACTGTGACGGAGAAATCCTCTGAAGAAATGGGGAAAAAAATAGCTATTAGGTAAACCAATCAGGAGTCTAGAATATAAATCATGAAATGTTAACAGGAAAGTTAGTCCCAAGACATGAAAATAATTACAAAACAGAAAATCCTTGAAGCACATCAATAGTTAAACAGTTGAATACAAATAAAAAAATTCTTGCTTCTGGATTTCTAAACCTGTCTTATCTATTCAATCCTTCTATGTCTAAGGTGAATTGCATTTTTTTAAATAGCCTTGTTGAGGTATAATTTATATGTGATCAAATTCGTTCTCTTAGGTGTACAGCTCTGAATTTTGACAGAGATACCCATGACCTAACCACCATCGCAATCAGGTATAGAATATCCACCCCCAACAGATATTTCCTCATTTAATTCCCAGCTTTATTACTCTTCCTAAGAGTCCTTCTTCATTCCCATGAAGTCTGGCCAAATTGAACCAGAGAGGTCAGACAAAAGAGAATACACACTGTCATCACTTTTATGTGTATTTAATTTATCTTTCATTACATTTACTAGTATTTAACAGTTCTCCCATAATATGAGAAATAAAGGTAAGTTTTACTTGTGGGGACATGGGATGAGGCTTGGGACCTGAATGGAGCTTATGGAGTGTTGATAACATTCTGTTTTGGACATGTGTTCTGGTTACACAGGTATATTTAGTATATGGAGATTTATTGGTTTCTGTAATTATGACTTTTATAATTTTCTGTCTATGTTATATTTTAATAAAATAGTTTTCCCCATCCACAAGAAAAACATTTACACATGGCAGTAGAGGCCCTGAGTAAAAGTCAAAATCGTTATAAGAGTTTATAGGTTGTATTTGTTAATCTTCCTTAAATACTTAAGAGTAGAATGGCTTGCCATGCTACTTTTCTTTCTTCATCCATTCTTTTCCGATCATAATGCTGTTCCAAGTACACAAAGAATACGCTTCTCCCTCAGGTTGTTGGATCTGTTGTGGCATTTTTTGAAACACTTTTTGGTTTAAGAAGGATAAACTCCTTATTATGCTTCAATTCTTTGTTCAAATATAACATCAGTAAGGTCAATCTGAGCGTTCTTTTGATTGTTCTTCACTTCACTACTGAAATGGATGGAGCCAGAGGTTGAACAGAATTGGGGAGAAGCAGAAACTCCATGTTTAGCATAACTGAGTTCTCCGTTAGTTACCAAGTGGGGACGTGGAGTAATCATTTGTGTTTCCAAATATGGAGTTCAAGAGAGAGTGATCAGGCTGTCTGGAGGGATATTTAAAACCTTGGGTTCATGATGTTACCAAAAAAGTGTTCCTATAGCTTAGTGGGTAGGGCACCAGCCCCAGATACCAAGGGTGGAGGGTTCAAACCCGGCCCAGCCAAACTGCAACAACAACAAAAAAGTGTCTCTGCAGAGAGGAGATTAACACAAGAAATGAACAATGAGGCAAGCCAACTTCAAGAGGCCAGGAAGTAGGGGAAAAATAACAAAGATCAATACAGGAGACTGATGAGGATAAGTCACAGAGATGGAAGAATCCACGGAGAAGGAGTGAAGAGCTGTGTCAGGTCCTGCTTAAAGTTAGAAGATCAAATAACCTGTAAACCAAACACCTTTGAATGTTAAGTAAGTCTCTCTGTTGGACAATGTTTTTAAAACAGAACTGTCTTGGGAAAACACAGTCTATATAAGTCAAGTAAAAAGAGGACTGAGTGTCAACCACTAGATTTATCAATGTGAAGATAATGGTAGCAATACAACCAAGAACAAATATGAGAGTCAGGGAAAGCACACGTTTGGAAAGTGTTTCCCAAAATTCATATCTTCCTGGAATATCAGCAAGTGACTTTATTTGAAAAAGTATACCTGTGTACAGTCATACTACCCTGAAAGTACCCGATTTCATATGGAAATAGTATCCTTGAAAATATAATTAGTTGGTCTGTAGCCAGCTTTCTGTAGATGCTCCCGTCTAGAAGGAGAGTTAAAGGACAGAAATTTAGCAAGAAAGCCAACGGTTTGGAGCTGAGCCAAGAGACAAGGTCAAGGAACACACATCAACCCTGCTAGAGCGACCTGAGACCCCAAGGATATAAATAAAAGGTACAGAGCACATCAACAAGCAGACGGGAGTCCCCTCCCCCAAGAGAACAGCTCACAGTATACTCCATACCTCCATACAAACAAGCGAGCAGAGTTCAGATGTCCTCCCACTCTACCCCACAGGAGAGACCCTCTAAAAACCAGACCTCCTTCCCCTGTGCCG
>CAUYON010164258.1:0-10764 GCA_963573935.1 Arctocebus calabarensis | reverse complement strand
GCTACTAGGGAGGCTGAGGCAAGAGAATCGCTTAAGCCCAAGAGCTGGAGGTTGCTGTGAGCAGTGTGACGCCACGGCACTCTACCCAGGGCGATAAAGTGAGACTCTGTCTCTACAAAAAAAAAAAAAAAAAAAAAATTTCCTTGTAGAAGCCAGGACTGGGGGCCAGCCAATACCTACCTCAGAAAGGACAGCCCTATAAAAGATCCCATACTACGGCAGCTCCTGTGGCTCAGTGGGCAGGGCGCTGGCCCCATATACCAAAGGTGGCGGGTTCAAACCCAGCCCTGGCCAAACTGCAACAAAAAAATAGCCAGGCATTGTGGAGGCTGAGGCAAGGGAATTGCCTAAGCCTAGGAGTTGGAGGTTGCTGTGAGCTGTGTGATGCCACGGCACTCTACACTCTACCAAGGGCAATAAAGTGAGACTCTGCCTCTACAAAAAAAAAAAAAGATGCCATACTAGAACCCCACCTACCTCAGTGCCTCCCTGCCAGGGGCTCTAAGGCTGGGTGGAAGGGCGGAGGACTGGGGTGGGGAGGGAGAGGGAGAAGGAGAAGGCATGGCCAACTGGTGAACCCAAGAGGATGACAACCTGCCACAGCCTGGCCCTGGCTATCTAGGAAGGGGATGAAGGCTCTCTGCCACGCCCTCAGGTGATGGTGCACTCCAGTTCCATCCAACCCCAGGCAGGTGCCTCAACTCCCAGGCTCCCAAGGACAGGGTGAGTGTTCCCTGGAAGAACTTTGCTGGCACCCACTTGCTTGCCTCAGACCCTGGAAGCTCAGCCAAACCTGTCCCCGGCTGAGCAAAGGACATCTCCAAGAGGCCCTCAGTCAGATCTCTATCCTTGTGGGCCCATTCAGCACACCTGCGAGTGAGCAAGCCCCCATAGGAGGAAGACATGTGGCAAGCAGACTGGATGTTTGGTCTAGTTTTTCTGTGTGTGTTTATTTGTTTGTAACCAGACTAACCTTCAGACTTTCAAACCCGGGCCTAAGTGCCATGGCAAAATGAGCCCCACGCTCCTGCTCATATGCTGCCCCCTGCTGGGCACTTGAGAGGCGGCCCTGCATCCCTGCAACCCCACAGCTCACTACTCCAGGCACTTAGCCCATGATTTAGGTGAGCAACAGATTTATCTGGATGGATGCAGAGTCTGTAAGTCCCCTGTTTGGCGGGAAGTAACCATTTTGTTCAGGAATTCTAAATGTGAGTGTTCTAAAACTGTTCGGAACTCGCAGGTCCAAGAACTTGGATAAAAAACGTACATCTTCGTTTTCGCTCACCTCTACCCGAATGAAATTCAGCATTTTTGCCAGATGCAGTGGCTTGCACTTGTAATCCCAGCATTCTGGGTGGCCAAGGTGCATGGATCACTTCAGCTCAGGAGTTTGAGACTAAGTCCAGCCTGACCAAGAGCAAGACTCCATCTCTATTAAAAATAGAAAAAAAAAAAAATAGCTCAGCGCCTATACCTCAAGCTGCTAGGGCTCTAGCCACATACACTAGAGCTGGCAGGTTGGAATCCAGCCTGGGTCCACCAAACAACAATGACAACTATAACCAAAAAATAGCCAGGCATTGTGGTGGGCGCCTATAGTCCCAGCTACTTGAGAGGCTGACGCAAGAGGATTGCTTAAGCCCAAGAGTTTGAGATTGCCGTAAGCAGTGATGTCACAGCACTCTACCCAGCATGACAGCTTGAGAATCTGTTTCAAAAAAAAAAAGAAAAGAAAAGAAAAGAAACCCCAATAGCTGGAAGCGATGGTGTGTGCTTGTAGTACCAGCTTCTGGGGAGGCTGAGGCAAGAGGATTGCTTAAACCCAGAATTTGAGGTTGCTGTGAGCTATGATGAAGCCACAGCACTCTACTCATGGTGACAGACTGATACTCTGTCTCAAAAAAAAAAAAAAAGAAAAAGAAAAAGAAATTTAGCATTTCCTTCAATTATGAATGTCAGCAACAAATCACAACTTTAGTAGTACCTGTGACTTTGTCATTAGAAACAAAAAATATGGCTCAGCGCCTGTGGCTCAACGGGCTAAGGCGCCAGCCACGTACATCTGAGCTGGCAGGTTCGCATCCAGGCCGGCCCACCAAACAACAATGCTGGCTGCGACCAAAAAATGGCCAGGTGTTGTGGCGGGTGCCTGTAGTCCCAGCGACTTGGGAGGCAGAGGCAAGAGACTCTCTTGAGCCCAGGAATTGGAGGTTGCTGTGAGCTGTGATGCCACTCTATCCTGGGTGACAACTTGAGGCTTTGTCTCAAAAAAAAAAGAAACAAAAAATATTTGCATATTATGTTGTAGGTCCTACAGAATACATGCACACACACATACAGACATGCATCAATTAACAACAGGGATACATTTTTTTTTTTTTTACAGAGTCTCATTTTGTCACACTCAATAGAGTGCAGTGGCATCACAGCTCACAGCAACCTCCAGCTCTTGGGCTTAGGCAATTCTCTTGCCTCAGGCTCCTGAGTAGCTGGGACTACAGGCACCCACCACAACGCCCAGCAATTTTTTGTTGCATCTTGGCCAGGGCCAGGCTTGAACCCACTACCCTCAGCGTATGGGGCCAACGCCCTACTCATTGAGCCACAGGCACCGCCCAACAGGGATACATTATGAGAAATGCATCATTAGATGACTTTGTCGTGCAAACATCCCAGGGTGCAACTTACACAACCTAGAAGGCATAGCCTGCTACACACCTAGGTTATATGGTATAGCCTGTTGCTCCTGGGCTACAAACCTGTACAGCATGTCACTGCATTGAATACTATAGGCAGTTGAAACAAAAATGGAAAATATTTGTGTATCTAAACATAGAAAAGAAAAGGTATAGTAAAAATACAATATTATACCCTCAATGAATCCCTAACAATAAAAAAAATATTATAATTGTATGGGACCATCATCATATATCCAGTCTGTCATTGATAGAAACAAAGACACAAACACACATCTATACAGTCATCCCTCAGTATCCATGGGGGAGTGAGTCTTTTTTTTTGAGTTGGGTAGACAGAGTCTCACTTTGTCACCTTTAGTAGAGTGCTGTGTCATCACAGCTCATAGCAAACTCAAACTCCTGGGCTTAAGCGATCTCTTGCTTCAGCCTCCCAAGTAGCTGGGACTACAGGTGCCGGCCACATGCCAGGCTATTTTTTTTTTTTTACTGAGACAGAGTCTCAAGGTATTGCCCTTGGTAGAGTGCCGTGGCGTGACTGCTCACAGCAATCTCAAACTCTTGGGCTTAAGCAATCCTCTTGCCTCAGCCTCCCAAGTAGCTGGGACTACAGGCACCTGCCACAACACCCTGCTATTTTTTTTTTTGTTTGTTTGTTATAGTTGTCATTGTTTGGCAGGTCCAGGCTGGATTTGAACCTGCCAGCTCTGGCATATGTGGCTGGCAACTTAGAGATGAAGTCTCGCTCAGGCTGGTCTGGAACCTGTGAGCTCAGGCAATCCACCTTGCTCAGCCTCCCAAGTGCTAGGATTACAGGCATGAGCCCCCACGCCCGACCCATGGTGGGGTGATTCTAGAATCTCCCAAGAATACTAAAATACACGCATGCTCAAGTAAGTCCCTTATATTAAATGGTGTAATATTAGCAAATAACCTGAGTGCATCCTTTTGTATACTTTTATTTATTTATTTGTTTTTAGTTTTGGCTGGGGCTGGTCTTGAACCCACCACAGACAGCATATGGGGCTGGCACCCTATTCCTTGAGCCACAGGTGCCACCCTATTTATTCATTTTTATAGAGACAGAGGCTCACTTTATTGCCCTCGGTAGAGTGTTGTGGCATCACACAGCAACCTCCAACTCCTGGGCTTAGGCGATTCTCTTGTCTCAGCCTCCCGAGTAGCTGGGACTACAGGTGCCTGCCACAACGCCCAGCTATTTTTCTGTTGCAGTTTGGCCGGGGAGGGATTGAATCCGCCACCCTCAGTATATGGGGCTGGTGCCCTATCCACTTAGCCACAGAAAGAGCCCCTCTTGTACACTTTAAATCATCTCTTGATAATACCAAATACAATGTAAATGATATGTAAATTGTTCTCATACTGCATTGTTTAGGGAATAATGACAAGAAAAACAGTGTGTACATGTTTGGTACACATTTAAAAAAAATATTTCTGTGCGATGCCTGTGGCTCATTGAGTGTAGGGCACTGGTCCCATATACCGAAAGTGGCAGGTTCAAACCCAGCCTTGACCAAACTGCAAAACAAAAAAATAGCCAGGCATTGTGGTGGGCGCCTGTAGTCCCAGCTACTCGAGAGGCTGAGGCAAGAGAATCTTGCCTCAGGCAAGGAGTTGAAGGTTGCTGTGAGCTGTGTGATGCCACGGCACTCTACTGAGGGCCATAAAGTGAGACTCTGTCTCTCCAAAAAAAAAAAAAAAACAAAACAGTAAAAAAAATATTTCCTAGCCACAATTGGTTGGATCTATGGATGTGGCATCCACAGATGCAGAGAGCTGATTATATATAGTTTTAAATACATAAACTATACAGGATTACAATCTATTTTTATGTTCTTTACATTATTGTCTGTAGGCTTTAGTAGACTAACAAAAGGGTCCATGGCAGGCTCGGCGCCTGTGGCTCAACGGGCTAAGGCGCCAGCCACGTACACCTGAGTTGGCAGGTTCGAATCCAGCCCGGACCTGCCAATGACGGCTGTAACCAAAAAATGGTCGGGCGTTGTGGCAGGCGCCTGTAGTCCCAGCTACTTGGGAAGTGGAGGCAAGAGACTCGCTTGAGCCCAGGTTGCTGTGAGCTGTGATGCCACAGCACTCTATCCAAGGTGACAGCTTGAGGCTCTGTCTCGAAAAAATAAAATAAAATAAATAAATAAATAATACAAAAGGGTCCACGGCAAATAAAACAGTAAAGTGCCCTCACTTTAGTTGCTAAATGGTGGGGAAGTAGAGGATGACTCTTAGGGGAGGGGTCAGACTGAAGATACTGGGGGGCCTAGGACAGCAGCCCTTCACTACCTGGAAGGGAAGCATCTCAAGATTTTAATGACTGGTTTGGCAGTTACCAATGTGCACACTGTGGGCCAGCCTGGAGGGCATGAGCCATGGTTTCCCTGTAGTCTTTGGTTTTCTTTTGGGTTCTCTACCCCATGGCAGGATCTTCATGACATCCCTCAAGAGTCAAAGCAAAATGACTGGGCCACTTCAGAGAGACAAAAGGGAATGGCACCCTCAAGGTCAACAACTCATCAACATCAGAGCCAGGACTAGCCCCACCTCCGCCCTGTCTTTTTCCTCCTTTTCCTGCCCAGGGATACTCTAGATTCTTAGGGAAAGTGCCAGGAACTAAAAGCAGCAAGTTGTACCATTAGCAGCAGGACCAGTGCCAGAGGCATGAACACTTAAAAAGGGGAGAGGCAGCAACAGGCTTTTTCCAGCCCTTGGGACACAGGCAGCGCTCTCTCTGAGTAAGTGCCAAGTACCAACCTGATTCTTGCTCCAGGCATGAGAATCCCAGAATAGGGACCTTCCTCCCTGTCTGAAGGAAGAAGTGCAGCAGGCCCAACCCAGGACCTCCACCCAGTTCATCTCAGCAGTTGCAGTGAGGAAGTAAGGGAATTTCCTCTTCCTGACACCATTGTAGACCCCTCTTTCTCCATATAGCCTCTCTACAGACTTGTAACCCACAAACTATAACAACAAAACCCCTCTGTACTTGTAAGCCTATATAGCCTCATCTACAAACTAATCCCCCCAGAGACAGTCTTTTCCACATACTCCTTCCTCACCTTTGTGGCAACTGACAGTTCTTGACTTTGCTTCATATGAAATTATTTCTTCCCTTAGCTCCTAACACAGCCTGTTCCAAAACAGCCTCCACCTCCCTGGAGGCTCCTTCTGTCTCCGTCACTGGTTCCTCTCCTCTGCCCTGGTCTCCAACGCTGGCTCCCTAGGGTTACACACTCTTATTCAGGGACCTTCAGTTGGGGATGGGGGACTATTAGTATTCTCTGGGAGAGTCCCAACAATTGCAGGACATTTGGCATTTCTGCCCTCTGCTCCTAGCGCCCATCGAGGACCCTATAATCTCAGCCACCATCACAGCTTCAGAAATCACCTTGTGACAAATGGCCTCCAACAATCATAATCAATCTCTAGTCCCTATTCCCTTCCTGGTCTCAGGATCCAAATTTCCTGTCTTTTGGTCATTTCCTCCAGGATATCTGTACATTGTCACAGCTTGTCTCAGCCTGAACTCATCAGCTCCCGCTAGCTCCCACCCTGATTCAACCTGGGTTCTCAAACCTATGGCACCCGTATGCACCCCAATACCCAGGCCACAAACCAGTCATGCAACTTTGACTTCTCCCTCTCTCCAACCCACTCATCTAAGGGGATTTCCCCTCTTAATAATCTCAACTTTAGACTCGGCGCCTGTGGCTCAACCGGCTAAGGCGCCAGCCACGTACACCTGAGCTGGTGGGTTCGAATCCAGCCTGGGCCCACCAAATAACGATGGCTGCAACCAAAAAATGGCCGGGCGTTGTGGTGGACGCCTGCAGTCCCAGCTACTTGGGAGGCAGAGGCAAGAGATTCATTTGAGCCCAGGAATTGGAGGTTGCTATGAGCTGTGATGCCACAGCACTCCATCCAGTGTGACAGCTTGAGGCTCTGTCTCAAAAAAAATAAAAAATAAAATAGAATAATCTCAACTTCACCTATTTTTCTCCATCTCTGTAGACACCGACCTAATTCAGGTTCTCTTTCTCTCCCACTCAAATTCCTGCAACAGCCTCCCACTGCCCCCTGCCTCTAGTGAGGTAGTGCACGGAGCCAGACTGCCTGGATTCAAATCCTGGCTCTGCCGCTTAGTGGCTGTGCAATGTTGGCCGGGCATGTCAACCTCTCTGGCCACACATTTTCTGTAAAACACTCATAAAATAATGATAATGTCTTCCTCAGTAATGACTGCGAGTGTTTTATGAGTGAACACATACAAAGCACCCAGCCCCACACCTGGCACACAGTAAATCTTGGCTATGATTCTTAGTCTCATTCTTCCCAATCCATCTTTCACTCAGCAGCCAGAGATAATCTGACTGGGTCATGCCTGCTTAATCCTCCTCAAGGGCTCCCCCACTTTTCTCGAAGAAGCCCTAGCTCCTGAGGCTCTGCCAATCTGTCTTCCTCCACATCATAAATATTCACTCTTAAACACACCTGATAAATCTTGCCTCTAAGGCAAGATGCCCACCACAACGCCTGGCTATTTTTTGGTTGAAGTTATCATTGCTATTTAGGCCTGGGCTGAGTTCAACGTATGTGGCTGGTGCCCTACTCACTGAGCTACAGGCACTGAGCCGCCTCTAAGCTTTTGCTCATTCTGTTCCCTGTGCCCAAGCACTCTCCCACATCTCTTCTTGTCACAAGCACCTGCTCCAAAGCTGCCGCTTCTGAGCACAACAGTCTGACTCTTGCTCCCTACAGGCACTGTCCTTTTTGTTCTGGGGACAGGTATTTGTTCCCCATGTCTCACTCACTTTAGAATTCCCAGGTTCAGTGCAAATCCTAGCGCCCAGCAAAGGCTCCAGTGAGCCAAGCTGAATGCCAGCACTACTGGGCCTCCTGGGGCCAGAGCTCTTCAGGCCAGAGGGCAAGTGGGCACCGGGCAAGTTTGAAGGAGGGCCTGGAACAGTAGGGTATCTACCCTGAAGTGAGCTCTCTGCCTCAGTTCCAGAATGTCCTCCATTAAGCAGCCCCCCTCCTCTGGATCTGGTAGAGGCAGCAGACAGTGCTATGTGCAGGACTGGCCAGGCAAAGGCAGCTGAAGGCAAGGAGTTGGCTCCAAGCTTTTCTGATCTCTCACCTTCTCTGCTGAGGGCTGAAAGCACACCCAGCGGTCCTAGTGGCCTCTGGGGATCAAGGAAGGTAGGGTGAAGGACAAGGCCACCTCCCCTATACCTTCCCTTCACCTTGGCATTGAGGGCTTGTTTCAGCCTCTGCTCTACTAGGATTGGGCTATGACTTGGGGCCAAATCTTCCTCTCTCAGGGCCTGGGTCTCCTTCTTCATCACAGGAAAAACCCTTTCCAGCTCCATCATATCCTAAATGCTACCTAGACGGTGAGCATGATGTCAAGGTACAGAGAAGCAGGGGAGAGGAAGACTCAGGGGTCAGAAGGCACTGGGAATTTTTACTTCCTTGAGCACAGTACTGCCTATATGCCCCTGATGCCCCCCCACCCCCCACACACAAGGGCCACCCACACCAGAGAACAGAAAAGGAGAAAGTTTATTGAAAACTATGTACACTTGGTCCAGCTCCTACCACAGGCTGTAGTCTGGGCCAGTCCCTCCCATACCTCAGGCAGTGTCTTGGCCCTAAGCGAGGAGGCTGGGGCTGGGGCCAGGGCACCATGGATCTTTGTAAATCGACAACTCTAAATGGCCTGAAGGTGATGGGCAGAGGATAGGGAGTGTGGATCCCTGCCCTGACCTAATCACAGCCTTGATAGGGGAACACTATTCTCAATCTGGGGCCCAAGAGAGCCCAGCTAAGCTGTCCAGAAGTCCTGGCTGTTCTTCTCACAGGCTTTCCTGGACATGGAGGCAAACAGCCCCCCTACCACTCACCCTATATGCCAGGTCCCAGGGGCTTCACAGGCTTGGACTACGGATACCAGGCACCCTTCTTCCCAACACTGACTTTGAGTCCAAGGTACCAGGAGCACTCCCCAAGCAGAAGACTTGGGGCTGAGAGGTGAGTGTTGGGGAGGTCATAGCTCAGGGCCCAGGACCAGAGCCTCCTGGGGTAGGAGATGGTTTGAGGGGTCAGGGTGTCCCACTGTAGGAATAGTCTGCTTTATTGTGCATCACCAGCTGATCATCCACGAAGTAGAAGCTGTCAGACTGTGTTTCGTATGGGTGACGGATCATCTCGCTGACTGCAAGAGAAGCCCAGCCATGCCGGGCAAAGGTCAGGAATCTGAGCTAGGCCACAGCAGAGGCTTTAGGTTTGGGGACAGGGATAGCTGAACAACTTCTGAGAGTCCCCCAGCCTCTTTGAGCCTGTTCCCCTATACATGACATGGGAATGGTGCCAGATGCAAAAGAGACCCAGAATGGTAAGAAAGGGGGTCAGCCCCACAGGCACTCCTCCCTCCCACAGCCCCCTACACCCTGCCCACGCACTCAGCTCCTCAGAGAGAGGGGGGAAGTCGTAGATGTGCTCGCAGGTGTTCTTGCTGCTGGGGATGCAGAAGCCAAAATGGAAGTCAAAGCTTTTGAGTAGCTGGTTGCGGAAATAGTGCCTCTCGATCATGCGGAAGTTGTTGACAGGCTTGTCTCCCACCGTGAACTCCACCCTGAGCAATGGGGAGAGGGCAGCCTGAGTCTGGCCTTGAAGTAAGCAGGTCTGCTAGGCTCAGGATGAACCATCCTTAGGAGAGGCCCAGGAGGATCTCGGGAAGAGCTCACTCCCTCCCTCTCCTCACCCCCAGCCCTCACCCCAGCCCTGTGACTCACGTGGCTCCCACCTGCCTCAGGCGAAGGAAGGCAGGTGTGAACTGGTAGCGGACAAAGCGCCCAGCATTGGGGTCCAGGTCCCGCCGGTTGATGGGCAACCGCTCTGCAATGTACCCCAGCTGGGGCTCAGTGGGCTTCAGGCGGGGGCCCTTGCCCACCCAGGGTTCCACTCCAGGACCCCCATCTGTCTGAATTTTTAAAACTCCCCAGGAGATTCTAGTGCATATTGAGGGTTCAGACCATTGGCCAACTGGTGACACCTGGGGGTTCTGGATCAACAGGTCACTGAGGTTCCCAGGGCCACAGAATATGCAGACTAGGGTCTGGGGGACTGCAGCTCCCAGGGAGGCCTGCAGAGGGCGAGGTAGCAGAGACCAAAGAGGCAGGACTGCCCTCCCAAGATGTCTACCCTAGAACAGATGGGAAGGAAGCGGACCTTGCCTGCTGAGAAAGCTCAAGGCCAAGCCCCAGCTCTGCTTGACTCCTCTGTGGCCCAAGGAGTCCCTGGCCAGCCCACTCCACAGTTCCTGCCAACCCCCCCTTGTCAATGGCCCACCCAGCCCACTCACCTGAGGCTGGGGGTTTCTTGATTTCAAAGAGGACAGTGCCTGAGTCCATGTCCCGAATCTTAAACCTGACGAAGTCAATCTTGTAGATATTCTCCTCAGGGGAGCAGAGGTAGTCTAGGGAAGACAGGCAGCTGAGCAAGGAAGAGACCCCCAAAGCCCCTGCTGCTTGCTCAGCTTTTGTGTGATCCCAGATTAGCTTCCACTTTCTCTGATCCCTCCAGAAAAGAACTCAGTCCTGCCCTGGGGGAGCCCCTGCAGTGTGGAAGAGACATATGATGATCTAATGGGGGATGAACAGGCCCATCCCAGGGACCTCTGGGGGTAAAAGGACAGGCAGAGAAGGATAGAGGGCAGCCACCTCCCCCAACTTTCCCTCCCACCTTGGATTTGAGGGCCCTTGTTCTAGCCTCAGCTCTGCCAAAGCTGGCTGGTTGCCTTTGGGCCAAATGGGTCTCCAGTCTGGTGGGAGCCCCCATCATGAGATGGAAGATAAAGCCCTGCCAAAGGCAAGGAACTTCACTCTTTTTTTTTTTTTTTTTTTTTTTTGAGACAGAGCCTCAAGCTGTCACCCTGGATAGAGTGCTATGGCATCATAGCTCACAGCAACCTCCAATTCCTGGGCTCAAGCGAGTCTCCTGCCTCTGCCTCCCAAGTAGCTGGGACTACAGGCGC
>CAUYON010164256.1:0-22997 GCA_963573935.1 Arctocebus calabarensis | reverse complement strand
TTATATAGTGATCAAGGAAATGCCATGAAGGATATCTGTAACAGTATGATCAAAATATTTCTGAATGTATATGAATCGTGCCCTGTGATTGCACCAATGTACATAATTATGATTCAATAAAATTATTAAAAAAAAATAAGTTATAGATACCTAAGAATACTTGATGCTATTTCGTAATTGTACTATCCCATGCAATGATCTTCATGCTGTTCTCTGTCTTGGAATGTTTTCTTCATTTCGTCAGTTTTAGAGAAATACCACTTCCTCTCGGAAGATTCTGCTAACTCTGATAAAAGGGATAATCAATCTTTCCTTGAATTTTAAATATTAATATAACAGGTTCAACTTTTTATATCAGTACTTACCAAACTGTCTTTTAATTATCCCATAATATGTTTATCTTGCAAGGCTGTGATCTCCTTAATGGTAAATTCATCTTTCTCACCTTTGTGCCTGGCATATCAATAATTTTTACTAAGCCTTTGATGTTAATCCAATCATTAAAAACTGGCTATTACTTAAGTAGTTTTTATTTAATTTCTTGAGTCATATAAATGATTGCTTCTATTTTTATGAAATTTGGCTAAATTTTATTTTTACTTTCAGAGATAAGTATTTAAGTCCCTATGGTTCTTTTCCTAAATTTAGAGAAAAGTAGTGTGGATAAATTCTTCCATGTTTCCAAAATTTGTAGAGGTGTTAAATAATTTTAGAGAATAAAGACTTTGCCTATGTAAAACAAAATATATATACACGTCTAATATATACAGAAAAGATGATTAAGCAGGAAAACAATAAACTGTGTTGCAATTATGCATTTAGACCCCAAAATCTGGCTTTATGCTGATGTTGCCCAAGTGCAAGGGATTGGAAGGTTTATTCTGGGTTGGTCACTTCTGTTTACGTCCTTTTCTTGCTATGGAGATAGGGTAGCATAGGCTCAAATCTGAGGAAATGTGATGTTTGAGGTTAACCTCAGGAAACTTCAGTTTTGTATGTGCTTTAGAACTGAGTGACTATTTTCAGTTAAGAATAGTTGCAAAAAGCATAAATACTCGAAGAGTCAGTTTTCATACAATTGTAACATTATTTTTGATCACTTATAATATTAGCAATATGAAGCAGAGACTCACCTAACCCAATATTTCTAATTAATTTTTCTGAATTAATCATTCAGTCATTCATTTAACACAAATTTATTGATTTCCAAATATTTTCCTTGTCTGATTGTCTGAAATTAAATCAAAGAGTGGTTCAAAATCATTATTTCCATAAGAAACTCCTGGATTTCTTCTTTAATTTTTTTAGTTATTACTTTTTTACCTCTAGAAAAGCTATATATCTGTCAGAATTATCTAATTACATAGTGTTAAAGTTATAGCATTGCATAGTTGTTTTTTTTGTTTGTTTTTTTTTTGAGACAGAGCCTCAAGCTGTCACCCTGGATAGAGTGCCATGGCAACACAGCTCACAGCAACCTCCAATTCCTGGGCTCAAACGAGTCTTTTGCCTCCGCCTCCCCAGTAGCTGGGACTACAGGCACCCACCACAACACCTGGCCATTTTTTTTTTTTGGTTGCAGCCGCCATTGTTGTTTGGTGGGCCCCAGCTGGATTCGAACCCGCCAGCTCAGGTGTACGTGGCTGGCACCTTAGCCCGTTGAGCCACAGGCGCCAAGCCACATTATATAGTTTTTAAATTGGAGTGCTTGTACGAGGGATTTTCACTTAATGAGGAAATTTGTGGTAAATGGAGATAAAACTGATTATTTCATATTACCTTTACATTTATAATCATATTTCAACAGCATTTAATTGTTATGGTACATGGTAATAATCTCAATATGATAATATAATCACGGAAGGTAATGATACTATTTGATATCCGGCTGTGGCCTACATTTTCCAGTTCAATAATTATAATATCAAAAAGTATAAAAATTGGCTAATTTCTCTTAGATATTTCATCTTAGCTTTTTCCTTTACCCTTCCTCCCTTCCACTTGTTTATCAGACATTTAATAAGATAGCAAATTCAAGATTTATGAAAAACATTTAAGGTCCTTTTGCAATTCTTTCTATTTTTTCTAAAATCTCTTGTCTGTTAGATATCAGGTACTATGCACTTAGTATATTATTAATTAAGTGGCAATATTTAGTTTCAATATTTCAATCTTAATGTTTTTCCTTTTGGCTAATTTTAGTTTTTAATAACCTTTTCATCAATTCCATGCTAATTTTTGACTCCTTAGAAATTAATATTTTTGTATTTTTTAATTACTAATCTTTCCAGCAAGTCTTTTACAATTCATAATCTAAAAGAAAGGGAGATAAGATGGAGGGAAGGAAAGAGGAGGAGGAAAGAGGAAGACAGACTCTATCCAGATCTAAGGCTAGTCTAGATCTTAGGAGAAAAATCTGTCGTTGAGTGAGTGTACAGAAGGTTGAAGCCCTCCCAAATTGGGAGAGCCCAGTGGTAGCTAGAACTTAAAAAAAAAAAAAAGACAAGTAAAAGCACTTATCCGGTGTATTGAATTCCTGAACTAATTTAACATTCAGGAAAATTTAGTGAACAAATAACTTGCCAAGTCTCAGGCAGTTTCTAATCACCTCCTACTCTGCTAAGCAGGACAGATCATACTAACATATCTATTAGACTTCGCGTTGGGCAATGAATGTCTTTTGAATCTTAAACATTAAATCCATCAGAATGGAAAGGAAGAAAACTTGCTTTCTGACTTGTAATAATCAGGTTAAGTCTTCAATAGAAAAGGTGGCCTTTGAGTAAAATCTGACCTACTTGTCAAAAAGAAGGACAAAATAGCATGCTTTCCCCCATATCTTAAGTACTCAATGTCAAGAGAGCAGAATGCATTGCTCAAGGAGCGGCACTAGGTAATTTGTTAGGGTTGGCTAAGTTTGAAATCTATAATAAGGATTTAGAAAATTATATAGAAGTCATATTTTAGAAAGGGATTTAAATGATTGGAATGCATTAATATTAAATTTAATGGCAATATTTTAGGTGGTTTATAGAGAGAGAAATCTGAAGGAGAAGCTAAAATAAGTTAAGTAGAGAAATTGAGATCTTGCGACTTGGTAAAGGTAAAGAAATAATAAGAATCATAAAGTGTTCTTATTTTATTTTCATTTATTTAACAGACTTAATAAGTGCTTACTGTCTCTTAGGCACTGTTCTAAGCACCTTATAAATGTTTATTCATTTCACTTGTAAAACCTTTCTCTAAATATTTGGATAAAATGAGAAATAGCTTAAACATGGCTACATGTTTATATGATCAGAAGAGTTAATTCAATGAAAGTCTAACAGAAACATAATTTAAAATAACTTTTGCCACTGGGTGACATATAAAGTTTGTATGTTTAATAATTTACAAGCAAAAAATTTTATAAAACCAAATTCTGAACAAATGCACAAAATATTATTATCTGAATGTTCAAAATTGGTCACAAACTTTGAAACCAAATCAAATTTCAATAAGGCTGGAGTTAGAATTACAGAATTACAAGAGGACTAATTAACATATAGCTCTTGCGTCTAGGCAACAGTGGAAAAAAATGCTTGCATGATAGCCGAGCTATAGGGCCATCATTTAGAAACTGTTTTGTAACTATTTTCCATGTACTCCCTAGCATTTTTTTTTTGAGAGGGAAAATCCATGGAATGTTCCATTTCCCTTTTGCATTAAGAAGGCTTGCATAAGAAACTCATTGTGCCAGAATAATAATTTTGTATAGTTTAATAGTCCTCATAAATCATGGAACTACTTTCAACCCACACATCATTTGACCCTTACCAACTTTTACACACTAATCCCAAAGGAGGGAATTTGGATACAATAAAGAAGTGCTGATCGTGAACAATTATTCTGGATTAAAGGCAAAGATAAAGAAATTATTTTTGATGTGATAGAAATGTGCTTCACAACATGCAAAGCAAAAAGCAAAATGATGTGCCACATTAGGACACATTGAACTGGAGTGAAATTGTTAAGTCAACATAAAATGGTGGATCCACCAATACAATGACGCTGCTTAAGATTACTACTATTTTTAATGATATCCGAACTTTTAATTTGTGCCATGTAAATTGATTTTCAATTCCATTATTTACGTAGTACACAAAAAATTATGGTCTGGACTACTTAGAGAAAAATCTACAGTTTTCCTTGAAAATTCCATCTAACTCTCATATTAAATAGTAATTAAAGACTTTGTATTAGCAAATATGTATCTATAGGCCTGACCATTCTCAGACTTCTAGATTCTGACATTTAACTACCTACCCTAATCCTCCTGTTGACCGCCCATATGTACCTCAAACTTGGCATGTTCAGAACCGAGCTGCTCAGTGCCTTTGCCATTTACTGCCATGTACACTGACATACAAATTTCTTCTTTTTCCAATTTGACAGCGATTGAGACAGCCTGAAACCAAGGAACTTCCTTGGCTCTAACTCATTCCTACATCTCCTACATCTTTGAAAGGTTGTTGATTTTGTCTCCAAAGTATCTCACATGTGCTTTTTTCCCTTCCTTACCCACAGTCATCCATGTACTCCTCTGTGTCTCCTGGCTATTGACACAGCCTCTGAATTAATCTCTTTGACCCCATTATCTTTCTTATCTAATCAGTTTCTCACACTGTTGTCAGAAAGATGATGCTAATATGCGACTATAGACATCAGTTAATAAGTTTTAGTTATTTCCAAATGCCTAAGTTATAAATCGAAATTCATTGTTTGCTACTTCACGATACAAAAATTCATCCCTAGATTTAACAAACTTTCAGCAATGTGTTTGGTAGAGACTGTCAACATGGGACTAGATGGGTTGATCCAAAATGGCACTGCAGGGATAAGATGTTCTGAGAAGCTAAGTGAAAACTTAGAAAGAGAGCCATGGCTGCATTCATTTATTAGCACATATTTAATAAGCAATTAGTATCAGGTGCTGTGCACACATATCAGTAAGGTATAGATTTTGCTCTTGTTTGCAAATCATGCAAAAAAGGACACCAATTTGGAAGATACTGCAATAATCTAGGAAAGATATAAAAGGAATCTGATGGAATGGAGTAAAGTTCACATGTTTAGACGTATTTAAGATGTACAACTGATTAAACTTGATAAACATTTGAGCAAAGATGTTAAGTGAATGGGAACACACAAACATGAAAAGCAGAACTAGGAAAATGAAAGCAAAAAGAGTTCTGTGCAACGATGTAAGACCTAATTTTTCTAGATAAATTATAAAATGAAGGATCAAGAGCAATAATTTATTTGTAGACTGTTATTGATCATTCATTTGGGTTGATGAAATTTACTTGCAATGGCTAGGTTGTAATGAAATATAATTATGTAATTGGCTTATAGATAATAATATCAAAATCTAAAATGAAGTTACATTATTTAATTTGGAGGTGATTTTACTTTTTTTTTGTTAGTTTGTATTTTTTTAATTGCGATGTAGTCTCATTCTGTTGCCCCAGACTAGAGTGCCATGGCATCAGTATAGCTCATAGCAACCTCAAACTCAAATTCCTGGGTTCAAGCCATCCCTGCCTGATTCTTCCAGGTAGATGGGACTACAGGCATCATTCAGTTTTTGGAAATTTCAATATAAACTACTCAATGTTTCTGATTTGAGATACAAGGAAAAATAAAATATATTGAAGTTCTTTATTTTTCTGCATGTAAGTATGATATTCCTTTGAAGTTGGGAAGTTATTTATTAAATGGTGGATACTGATTCTGAACCCCCCTAGGGTTTTAGTGTTTATGAACAACCTTACGCCTACTATCTAAAAACAGAAGGGAGTCAATAAGGCAATATAATGATAAAAGAAAAGGACAGGAAGAGAAAAAAGCTGTAAGTGACATTAAGATCCCCTGGGGAACTGCTGAATTTGTGCAGTTTGATTTAAACCTTCGAACTAATTTGGGAAGAACGCATCTTCATCATTCTAAGCTCAAATCCTGAATATAATTAAAGCTTTATAGGTTAAGCTTTGATGGAAAAATTTCCAGGTTTCTCCTTTTTAGTTCTGCAATTTTATAATCTTAATTATTCTTCTGTTTAGAACATCAATTGCTTAAATTCACAAATTAAGTTTTTTATTTAAACCAAAAGAGCATGGTGTACTGGGTATCCAAATTTTCTCTCCCATTTTCTTTAATCTTTTATTACTAACATGTCTAACAACTGGCATGTGTTAAATGTTAAATACTCAGCTCCTTTTGGGTCTATGTGGAAAATAAACAGAAAGCAAATCACAACTGTAGTTATTTTAGAAAGATGATAACATCCTTAATGAATTCTAGAATCTAGAGAAGTTGATTCGTGAGGGATATGAATATTCGTGAGAAATGTACAGAGATAACCAGTGAAGGAATCTGAATCACGCCTCAAGACACAAGATGCCTGTGAACCAATCATTACACAAAGACGTTTTTGTTGCCCAGTGCTTTTGGCCTCAGTGAGGTTATTCTTTGGCAAATGATCTATCTTAATACTACACAAGGAAGCTTTGTATGGACAGGGCATAATCAGAGTTCTCTTGCTTGACAATAACGTAAGGAGAAGAATGTGTATAATATCCAACACTGTAGCACAGAATAAAAATAGTATTTGTTACATAAATGTAAAAATGATAGTCAAAAACAATGGCTTAGAATACTGAAATTATGGAGACTTAGCATCTTTGGAAGATTATTTTTAGGATTTAAGTAAGAATTTGATGCCTTGAAGTATATATTCACATCACCAATGAGAACATTAATAGTAGTTAATATATGCTAAGTGCTTTATATGTGCCAGTATCGAACTAAGTGACTTTTATGCTTATTTCACATACTTCTTAGACTGAGTGAAGAGAATGATACAGAAACTGTCAAATTTTTCAGATGAGAAAACTAAGCCTTGGATAGATTTCAAGTTTTATCACAGTCATACTTCTGTGTCCAGAATCTTAACTTAACTGATTTTAGATGTTATACTTATAACCACAATTCAAGATTTCTTCTAATAGCGAGGTAAATTGTGTTTCTCAAGAAATACTCAATGCTATGTGATAAGACATTTGCTTACTAACTTTATAAAAATAGAACTTACATTAAATTATATCTCTAATACTAATATGTGTATTATATACTGAAACAATTTTGAAATTGTGCCTGTTTTGAATCACATATTCTTACCTTACAATTCATGATTCTTTAGGAGATGTACAGATGTGCTTTTGGGGACAGTGGGCTTCAGAAATTGTATCTTCAATTTTGTTTATATACAATTTATTATATTTTTCTGGAAAATGAGAATATTTTAAAGCTACATCTGAATGAAAAAGTTACAAACTATTAGTCAGATGTTTATACTCTGAAAAATAAATGAAATATATGAGTATCTTCTCTGAATTTTAAAATACTCAATGACAGAGCCATACGTTTATAAAGACTTAGAATAAATGTCACCAGGAAAGGATAATTTTTAAAATCATTTCTTAGAGTTTGGAGTGTTTAGATCTATGTCATTTTTCCTCATTAAGCAATAGCAAGGCCAGTTATAATTCTGTATTTTTATGTTATTCATGCCAAATATGATATGACCATCACAAATCCCCTCTTCCTTCCTTCCTTACTCCCTCCTTCTCTCCCTGTTTCCTGCCTTCCCTCCCTCCCTTCCTTCTTTCTTTCCCTCCTTCCTTCCTTCCTTTCTTTTTCCTTTCTTTTCTGACATCACCCAAGCTGTCATATGGTGGTACAATTATGGCTCACCAAAACCTCAAACTCCTGGACTCAAGTGGTCCTCCCAGTTCAGCCTCCCAAGCATCTGAGACTACAGGCCTATGCCACTATGCCTGGCTATTTTTTTTTTTAATTTTTTTATAGTAGGAATGTCTTGATATGTTGCCCAGGCTATTCTCCAATTCCTACCTTCAAACTGTTCTTGCACTTTGGTCTACCAAAGCATTGGAAATACAAGCATGAGCCACTGTGCCTGGACCTCAAATTCTCTTAGTATGAATCTACCAAATCTGTTCTCAAATTTGGTCTATATTAGTTTGGCCTAATTTTATTCTATTTATTAATTTACTTTAAAAATAAACTTTATTTGGTGATAATATATGTAACCTTATAAGACCACAAACAGGTGGGTCCATAAGAGAAAAGTATTGGTGCATTATACTTTATCAAAAATAAAATAGTATTTAATGGAAGATACCATTAAATAAATGAAAAAGGAAGCTGAAGACTGGTTTATATTCCAAAGTGTGTCACTGTACATTTCTATCAGACATATATAAGAGTTCCAGTAACTCCACATCTTCATTAACACTGATATTTCAGTATTTCTAATTTTAGTTCTTCTGGTGCATTTATAGTAGAATCTCATTGGGGTTTTAATGTGAATTTCCCTGACTAATGATGTTGAACATGTTTCTTGTACTCATCATTTATTTGTATACCACCCTTTGTGAAGCAACCGTTTAAATGATTTTCCAGCTTTCAATTCAGTTGTCTTTTTATAACTGATTTGTAAAGTTTTAAAAAAGATTCTAGATAAAGTATTTTTGTCAGTTTATGAATTAAGAATATATGTGAATATATTTTCCCAGTCCATGGCTTCCCTTTTAACTTATATAATGGTGTCTTCTAAGAGTTGAGGGCTTTAAGTTTCATGAAGAACAATTTCCCAACCTTTTTTTCTTCTATATGTTCACATTTTTATGGTCTAAAGAACCATTGCTTAATTCAAGTTTCCAAAGATTTCCTACTGTTTTTCTTTATCTAGAACTTTTATATTTATAACTTTAACGTTTAGGACTATGTTCTACTTAAAACTAAATTTTATTTGTTGTATAATTTAAGCATTGTGTTCATATACATGTCTAGTTGTTCTAAGTGTATTGTTGAAAAATCTATTCTTTCTCCATTGAATTGCCTCATGCTTTTGTCAAAAGTATCATAAGATGGTTTCTTTTCTAGATTCTATTCTATTCCATTGATATAGATGTCTATTCTATGAATAACACACTATCATATCATACCTTTACAGTCAAAGTTCTAACTTTATTCTTTTCCAAACTACTCTTGCTCTTTTAGGTTATTTGCATTCATATAATGTTAACATTTAAAAATATTTTGTCTGTACAACGTGTCTCTTAGGATCTTAATTAGGAATTTGAATTGCATTGTTTCTAAAAGTTAATTTGGATAAAATTGATGTCTTAATATCGAGTTCATTCAGTTCATGAACCTGAAATATTTTTCTATTTATTTAAGTTATTAATTTCTCTCAATGTGAAAACTTTTAAGAGCCAACTAAAAATGGGATCTTCACTCGAATAAAGAAATTTTTCATTCCTTCCATTTCAGTATTTTGAAGGATTTCAAAGGACCCCACTTCATCTGCAAAAGAGAAAGGGTCTATATTGAAAAAGGAGGAAATGGAGTCTTCAAAATTATAAAAATCTACTATCAACTTCCACATTTTGTATCCCCCCCACCAGCTCAACTAGATGGAAACCCTACTTCAGAAGGGTATAGTCAAAGTAATGGATCCTGTCTCTAGCACCCAGTCAATGGTTGGGGATTCTCCCATCAGTTCTCCTAACATTAAAATTGCGGACACTCTAAGTAGCCAAGAGCAACAGAGTGATCTGAGGCTTCTTTTGTCCACCAACCCCCTAGCTGCAGCAAAGAAGCTCTACTCCAGGTGTGACAGGCCAAAACACTAGGCTCTTCTTGTTATTGGTACAGGTTGCACAAAAGGTGTTGGTTTCTAAGTTGAAAAGGGTGTGATGACAAGACTAGAAGCTACTACTTTAGATTAGTGTCCCACTGAAGCTTAGTTGTCACTGAGCGAGAAGCAGACAGCTGTTCCCAACCCATAACCAGAGCAATGGTGCAGAGCTGCTGTTCAGGAGGAGCCGGTCACAAGAGCTGAGAGCTCCATAACTCTCTCTGAGGGGCCTGACTTTATTTGGAGCAGATTATGAACAGGTCTAAGGAAACCATCACTAGAAATGGAGGTTTTGACAGAAAGCAATCCAGAAGAGGCCTGTAGCTTTATGAAAGAAACTGAGAAAACAGTAAATTAGTTACAAGTGTAAGAAAAAAAAAGGAAAAGAAACATGAAAGACGGACTCCCACGGGAAGACCTACAAAAAAACCTACACAGGAATCTTTGCAGCAGCACTATTCAAACTAGTAAAAAAAAAAGGAACAACTCAATGCTCCAACAACTGATAACTAGATACATAACTATAGCATATTTAAAGAATAGGATTTTATTTCACAATAGAAAGAGTAAAGTATTGATACATCTATTATGGGTACATGAATATACCTTGATGTAGCTAGATACATAACTATGGCATATTTAAAGAATAGGATTTTATTTCACAATAGAAAGAGTAAAGTATTGATACATCTATTATGGGTACATGGATATACCTTGATGTAGAGGATGCCAAGAGCCTGACGACCTCTGAGCAAGATGATTTGCAGCTGGGGGGCCGACCCTCGGCCAATTCATCTGCAGGTGCTCCTGGTGGAGAGAGAACCCGAGCTCATGGCGATCCTTGGGCACATAGTCATTATCTAATACTCCCCTCATCTGTCTTGTGCTGCCTCAATAAAAGGCTACTGCGGCGGTTGCTCGGGGCTATCCTGCAATCAAGGTTAGCCCGACTCCTACAAGCTTGAACTTCTAATCTGAGTCTAGCCTGATTCCTTTCTGCGGTGATCGAGACCAGGGCCATAGGGACTGTGACACCTTGAAAACATTATTCTAAGTGAAAGAAACCAGTTACATAAGACTACATATTACATCATGCTGTTTATATGAAATGTTCAAAATAAACATAGCTATACAGAAAGAAAGTAGGTTACTGACTGCCTTGGTCTGGGAAGGTTAGAGTGGAATGATGGGGGATGAATACAGATGAGTGCAGAGTTTCTTTCTTGAGTAATTTATGTTATTTAAAATTGGTTATGCTGATAATTGAATAGACTAAATACATTTAAATTTACACTTTATATGGGTGAATTTTATTGTAAGTGGATACTTTTAAGGGTTAAACTGCAACATCATGTAAGATAATGGACATTTTAAAGGGAAGGACAGATGGCCAAAATATTTTGCCCATGTAAGTGGCTATAAAAAAAAACTTTTCTCTTCTAAACCATGGCATGGAGAACGTATGATAATTCTTATAAAGTCAAGAAGATGGTGATCCATTTCCTAGAGGATTTAAGCAGCTCACACAGGCCTTTATCTCTAGTTAGCCCTTAATTTAAAGGAGAAGACAGGCTGACACATGTAGCCCAGTTGATAGACATAAATTAAAAGTCCTAGCTATTTTTTAACAAGTATATTTGCTCTAAAAATTCAAGATAATGGCTTGTGTATTATTGATGGTGAGGAAGAGGCAAATTATCAATGGCTAATGTAAGATTTAGAAAGATTGTATATACCTTTATATCAGGTATGATGAAAGACTATTGAATAAATGCTATTTTTATAAAAGCATGTATAAATTAAGCATTAATATTTTTATTTAATTTGAAAAGACTCCAAGTACTATCAAAAACTTCTCTCAATTGCTTCTCATAAATTCTTTCAACATGTATTACCTTACTGCTGAAATTTTAACAGACTGAAAACATGATCTGCCCTCCCTCTGTTCTACCTGATGCAATGTTAAGATATAGATGTATCTTTCATTACAACGTTGGTCTCCTACTTCTGTGCCAAGTCTCACACGCCCTCATTGGCTCTCTGTTATCATAGACAAGAGGTTTCCAAACTTAAATTTTCACAAGTCTCACAAAGTGACTCAATTGAGTGTCTAAAGAATTTAGAATTCAAAAAACTCTATTTGTGTTTTAAATTATATAATGATTACAGTAGTATATATACATAATTTATAACTAAATACAGTATACATGTATAGTACGAGAGCATTCAAAGGTCATCTATTATTCATCACAAAGGTAATACAAACTTGAGGATCAATGTCCTTGAGGAATCATTTCTAACTGGCAGACAGGGTTCAACATCAGTGTGGGCATTTTTTGCAATGATGTGGGAGCTTAGAATTTAGCAGGTGTGAAGGGGAGCAGAGAGGGATGTGAGATGTTCTGCATATCACAGTCCTGATTAATGACAATTTTTCTTGAGTCTTTCACCTTCCGAAAAATTACTGAATAGGCACTAGGTGATAAATAAACAAAGAAAACAATAACCAAAAAAAAAAAAAACTCCACTGAATTTTATTCCAAAATTAAGCAAAGGCCTTTTTCTTTTGTATTTTACTTGCAGTTTCCCAAAATTGTAACCACTATGAAAATTGAGGAAAAAAATTTTTAAAATGATCATTTTTGACAATCATATCACCATAGCAACCATTTAGAATGTGAGTTGTCAGCATAACACATCTACATAAACCTACGTTCGTAGCTGTGATAGTCACAGTGGTTCCACACACAGGGGCAGCATCTGATTTCTTTCTCGGATCTTCTAATGCAGTTGTGTCTGGGCATTTATGTCTTGAAACTTGTTTTGATGTAAATATTTCCCTTTTATTTCTTATTCACGTTAAAGTTGTTTTATTTTTAGTTAACTACACAGACATTAATATATCACCTACAAATTACATAAATGAATAGTCTAGTGGAGATTATTATATATTGTTATAATATTTCATATGAAAATATACGTTTGCTATTAAAATAGATTTGGGGTCAAATAGGATTGAAGTGACCGCCCCATGGAATAACAGTTATATAATATGTAATCCACGGCTTTAGTGTGTGCCATCAGCTCATTGGTTCAACATCAAACTTTACAACTGCTGTACTCAGGCTTGGCCAACGTGCCAGGCATTGTCCTGTCTGTCCTTCTGCTGTTCCTCTGCCTCCTTTTTCTGGAAAATACTTATTCCTTTTCTAAGATTCTGCTCAAAAGGCAATACCCTTAGACAGAGTTTATTACTTTCTTACCTTGGCGACCATAGCATTTTGCCCTTATCTCCAACATAACACCACTATTTCTATCTTCCCAATTAAACTGTGAGCTTCTAAAGGGCAGAAATGATGTCTTTTTCATCTTGGAGGGCAAGGATTGTGTTTTATTAATTTTTATCTCCATAACACCTAACTTCATTGCATTATGAATGCTTATTGATCAATTAGTTATTCAATAAAATGCTACTTCTCAGTGGACTAAATAGCAAATATAAACACCCAATGCACTGCATTTATTTGTACTATTGAATTTTCAAATCTTTTCTCCTGCAATATGACAAGTCCCTGGACTCAGACAGCTGAACTCTTTGCTTCGTCAGTGGCCCTGTGTGCCCTTCTTTTACACCGTCTCTCCTCCTACAGCATCTGCCATCACTGTGGTATTTACACACACATGCTTTCATGACTCCAGGCATTGCCCCCAAGTTATGCAGATCCCTCATCTATTCTTTCTCTGTACGTATGGACTCAGAATTATGAAGCAGTGAAAAAAAAATCAAGAAATACACTGTCTCTTCTTCAACATTCATTCTCCCAGAATTCTGACTCTGTGATTAGAATGGCCAGTTCCCTCTCCAGGCATCCTTAAGACCCAACTTGGGTACTATCCAATTAGCTTCGGGGCACCTTTTCCCATAATACCAAAAATTAGCAAGTAGCCTTTGACTTTAGCATGAGACATATCGCATATATATAAAATAATGCTCTTTAATTAATTGCAGTAAATGATATAATGCATTCACACAAAAATGTCTTTTTTTGTTGTTAACAAAATTATGGAAGGCAATAGAATTTGTTTTGATTTATCATCTTTGTCTTTTTAAGATATTATATAAGAGTTTGCAATCACTTTGGCACATGGAAGTTTACTGAATATAAGTTAGTGTGATAAATAAATGTCATTACAAAATTCCAACTTTAACTAGAATATTCAGGCAGAATGGAAGCGGATCTGATTGCTATATTTTAAAAGGAAGCTAATGTTGTACAAGTAAGTGATAACTAATTCTTATTTGTTTAGTGATTGTCTTAGTATATTCCACATGTACTATTGACTTGTTTTCAGTAAGTACAGATAGCTGTGAACTGTTGAGTCCTAAATTAAAATAAGGCAGTTGTATAAGAAAAATATGCTAATTCTGAATATGGTCTTTAAAACCTTTCCATTTCTACAATTCGTGAGTCTTTCTTAGCTATGTTTTTGCCAATAGAAATTTGATCTATGGGATAGAAGAGAAGTGCCCTTATGAACTTCCCTGTAAATTTTCTTTAATAGAATCTTCTATTCTAATAGTAAAACGGGAGCTTATACCATTAAAATAAAAATTCATTCAAAAGATTAAATTTAATTTAATTTAAGTGTGCAATAAACTACTCTGTCTGAATATTGAATATTAAAATAACTGATAAAGTATAAATGCTGTTGAGAAGTCACAAAATGTAAATAATTTCCCAACACTGAAAATCTTTTCCATAGACGTTATGTCCCCTGAGGCCAGAATCATATAAGAAGGTATATGTTTCTAGTTCTTTGCACCCAACCCGGTTCCTTTTCTTTTTAAAACTGATAACATTTAAAAAATATTTTTGTACCAATGAGAATTTAGCTTCTATTTCTCTAGTCAATAATATATTTAAAAAAATAGCATTTATAGGATTTGGAGCTGGAAAAGGTAATAGAAATTATATAGCTCTAATACAATCTTGGACAGTTTACGGAGAGGGAGCCTGAATTCTAAAATAATGAGGAAGTTCCAAGGCACTAAGTAAAGTTAGAATATGAATTATCATGCTTTGTCTATAGAGTCTTCTCATAAATGAAACCTGTTTCAGCTTTTATTATTCTCGGTTCATTTTCTTTCTCTTTTTCTAAACTTTATAATCAATCTTACTTCTGTATGTCTCCCATAAACAAATTATCTATTTTCAGTAAAGCCACATTTGATGTCAAGACTTCCTCAAGAGCCAGTCAGAAATGTCCTTTATAGTAGTTGGTAATTTAATTCACCCTTTTATCAGTCAAGTCCAGAAGCTAATATTTGACATGCAGGGGTTATAAACCTGGGTAGCTTCTGACATAGACCATTTACTAACCAGCATTGCAAATCAATAACTTTGGGACTGAATCTTGTTGTAGGCATATTTTCTTTGGTTGCATTTTAAAAACTAAATTAAAACCCTTGATTAAGAACAAAATCACTAGTGTGTCAGTTTGTGACACCTGATGTTCAGTTTTCATTATGATTATGGAACTGAGCATGAATATTGCCTTGTGTTTATTTTTGGTTTTGGACAGGAGGGTGTATGTGTGTTTTCTTATAATGGAGATAACCTTTGGGGAGAATGGAGACAAAGTGTAGACTAATCATGCCTCTGACACTTCATACACAAAGTCTTCCTACTTAGTTTGGGAAACTTTAAAAACACTAAAAGTGTTTCTTCTCGTAATAATATTCTAACACATTTTACATACCTAATTTACTAAACAGAAAATTGCACAATGTCTAGTAATGTGATTACATGGGTTATTTTAAAAATATAACTTTACCAGACAATCAAGAGCAGACGCTGTCAGTGAGGCTGTATCTGCTTTACCTGTAGTCAAGATGCCCAGCTCTGGATCTCTGGACCCCATCCCTTTCCTTCTCTCTCCAGGATGACCATAGGCCTGCCATGGGTCAGGGACACATCTCCTCTGTGCGTGCTCCTGAGAGGTATGGGGGGCAACAGTTAAAAAAATAATAATAATATATATATATACACACACATACATAAAAATATACATATATATGAAAGTTTACCAAAAGCTGATGTCTTTTAAAATTCATTTTTAAATGATTGACTGTAGAATTCACACAAAGACATAAAAATATCAACAGTTAATTTATATATATTTGAGTGTTAGTAAGTAAATTTTTGTCATGATAATCTTAACCGGAAGCACAGTAGTAACATTTTAGTGTATATTTGGTAATATTCTATAAAAATATTAAATCGTCTTTTGCTGCAAATGCAATGACACATCTCAAAGGCATAAGATTTTGTAAGGTAATATAATATCACTAATGACATGTATAAATTATAGTTTAATTTAGTAAATTAAAGAATGATTAAATAAGAGTACAATGCTAGGAAGTTCTAGACTTACCAGTAGTGGCAAAAAGAATTTTTCTGTATGAATTTTTTTGTGAAAATTAAAAATAGCCTGCTTAAAAAGCATGAGAAATATTATGCTACAAATATTGCTTCAAATATACTTCTTCTGCAAATGTATTAAAGTTAAAATAAAATAAATGAAAAGTTTTTTCAAGAAATAGTAAAAACTAATTTACTCTGAATCTCAATGAGCATGTCAGAATACCAGATAACAAAAGATATTAGCATCCTGTTTGCAACAATTAAATTATGAAAATTAATGCTGCACAGCCCAAATATTATTCTTTATTAACCATGAACATGTGACCTTAGTTTTGGGTATATATATCATTCATAATAATTGTTTACATAGGCTTATGAAAAAAGAATTTCACTGTGAAATTATTCAATATTTTTAGCAATAACATAGACAATAAATGTTTCTTATGTTTTCATTATATTCTTATAAACATTGATTTAATTTCATTAAATTATTTTAGTGCTTAATATTTCACTTAGCCTTTCAAAATGTTTCTTCAAAGGAATAAGTTTTAATTTTTTTCTTTTTTCTTTAAAACCCAGTTCTATTTTGTAGTGAATCTAAAACAATGATTTAATTAATATTAATACAGCCATAGTTTTTTTGTACTTCAAAATTTGTATTCTACATCACAACACTAGAAAAAAAATCTGTCCCTCTGCTGGACTAGTGTTAGTTTGATGATTATACTAATATTAACTGCTTCACTTGAGTAAGCAAAGAAGAAGTAAAATACCAGTCAGACCAGCTGTTAATTCACACAGTGTTGTACTATGCTTATTAAAAATACCCAAAAGATGTACCTTTGTGGTTCAGTCTTTTGAATTAGAATCAGAATATTAATCATGCCTCAGGCCTAAATTAAACATTGGAAGGCCCCTTAAGAATTTTCACCAAATTTTCTTGGATTTTTCTTTATTGGGTCTTCCTGGACTCTGTTTAGCTCTGTAATTGCTTTGCTCCTTTGTTGATAGGTTAAAGTACAACGTGATTTTCTCCATGTCATAATATTTAAGAGGACGGCTCAATGGTCTAGTCCAAGGTGCAATGTGCAGCTGAGACACTGATTTATAACAGAAATAGTGTTTACAATGTCAAATAAAGTATGAAGCAAGAACAATTACGTATCTCAAAGTCCATAGTTATAAAAGGATCTGAATCATTAGTGTCTTCACATTATTTATGTTCTAAAGAGGTTACCTTAAATGATCTTGCCAGATGTGCTTGGCCTCTAATATATGAGTATGCAAGTTTTTCAGTTTTATTTAAAAATGGAAAGAAAAAAATATAAAAAATATAAAGATCTAGCATGTTCGAAACATACTATTGTCTGCTTTTAGAATATATTCTTCTCAACTAATAAAGAAATGTGTATCTGATTACTTAATACATATGTATACGATTTCAAGAAGTTGGAGTCTGCAATTAACAGTAGCATTCATATATTTAGCTGCCTAAAATTCATATATCTAAAGTATATTATTCATACTGCAGTTCAATCTTAACTCCAGACAATAGAGACCAAAACAAAATGTTATACTATTCATTTATTTTTTTAATAATCTCTACTCAATGCAAAAGAATGAACTGGTAAGGTATATTAATTTGAGAAAGAGTGTGTTATTTTAAAATTTAAATAATGATAATACTAAAATGCCATTGCTTTTGATAAATCACAAGTCTCTTCCAATTTTGTAATTGAATTTATAATAAACTTCTAGTATTTAAATACAAACCACATTAATTCTGAATGCCCCACAATTATTTGTAGAAATAGAAAACACATGTCTGTTGAAATTGATATTTCGATTTATTGATACATTTGGTGGAAGCAACATGCTCACTTTTTCGAAGGTTTCCTTAAAAATATTTGAACTGAACTGACACTGCATGGACAATATCTTGGCAGCATCTGTATATTTTGTAACATAAAATATTAAATATGGATTTGTGTGATAAAAACAAGAAACAATGCTTATAAATTCATAGTACTCTTAAGACAAAAATAAAAAATACAAATATTTTGGGCTGAGGGTGGTAAGAATCAGCTTGTTTGTTGGTTAACTAGTTTCCATTACCATTTACTGTATGTTAACTAGTTATCATTACAAAATTTAATAGAAAGAAAGCATGAATTCATTTGACAAGATAGGTATGTAAGAATGTAGTGCTATGCATTGTTATGAGCACTTTTGGTCACTGTGAATTAATTACCCCTGAAAACAAGAATAATGACAAGAAGAAGCATGCATTTCATGAATAATGCCTGGGCAGTACATAGGTGTCTCCCTTTGCAAGTATGGCCCTGATAGTGCTGGGTTATAAAACTGTCACTGATGTTCTGAAGACCTCATCTTTCTTTCTCCCTTCTCTATGACAATGTTTGTAGCTGATTGAAAGCTAAACCAATGACTCACAATTTATTTACTGAAATGAGTAAATTTTGTAATAATCTTATTTTGAAAATATAAAATACAGTTATCTTATTTTTATCAAAGATCAAACTGTAACCAATAAAGAACAAACAACTGAAGGAAACATGTCCAAGAATATTCTGTGACAACATTAGTTAAGAAATTAGAACAAAACCAATACAATTTAAAATACTTAGCAAATTGAAGGCTCATGACATCTGTGAGAGTATGATCATCCCACATTGCCCCAAATCTTTGTGATTCAGAATTTTTGTGTGTGTGAAGAGGAGCTGTTACAATGCATCTTTATAGTCCAAATTTAACCATTGTAAATATTTTGCAATTTTTTTCTTGCATATCTCCTCATATTTTGTTGGAATACTTTAAAGCACATCCCACGTAATATATCATTTATTCCATAAATATTCAAGAGTGTATTATTATGAAATCACACTTTTTAAGTGGGCAAAAGACATGAACAGACATTTTTCGAAAGGAGATATAAAACAGGCATAAAAAATTGCTAAAATCACCAATTATCAGAGAAATGCAAACTAAAACCAGAATGATATATCACCTTATCCCTTGGCCTTTATTAAAAAGCTAAAGAACAAAAGATGTTGACATGGATATGGTGAAGGGAAATGCTTATTTACCGTTAATGGAAATGTAAATTAGTATAACCTCTATGAAAAACAGTATGGAAATTCCTCAAAGAACAAAAGTAAATCTACCATTAGATCAAATAATCCCCATACTGGATGATATCTACCCCAAAGAGAAGTCATTATTTATTATTATCAAAGACACATGCACATGTATGTTTAATGCAGTATAATTCACAATTGCAATGATATGGAGTAAATCTACATGATCATTAAACTAATAAATGAATAAAAAATGTGATATATATGTGCATATATATAGTATGTACATATATATTATAGTACACAGACATATACACATACATATGTGTGAGATACTGTGTACTTCTCAGAAATGGGAAACAACTGCCATGTGTTCTTATTTATAAGTGTGAGCTAAATAATTGGTATACATGGTTATACATAGTGGTATAAGAGACTTAGGAGATTCAGACAAAAAAGAACACATAAGACCATCAAATGAGGGACTGGCCACATAAATAGGGTAATACTATGCACCTAGATCATAAATGAAATATGATCTCCAAGATATAATACTATGTGAAAAAAAATACTTGGAAGCAATACTCCATATGGTATTTACATAGAAAGTATGAGTATACTTCACAGTATGCTGTATGTACTGTGTGTACAGCACACCATCATTTAAAATGGATAAATGTATATATATATAATGTATTTCATATTTATTTACATTAAAATTGGCATATAAAAAATAAAATTTATAAAATGTCTATATATCCAGAGGGAGAGGGAAGAGTGGGATAGTGATAGAGACTGGATTTCTTTGTTGATAAACAACTTTAGAACAATGAAAATATTTTATAAATTATAAAACAAATGAAACTAATTTTCTTTTATATCTCTAGATTGGTATATACCTAATAGGAAAAAAAGGCCTGCAAAAGCCCTTGATTTTCTTCCATGATCATGTCATTGGCTGTAACGTTAAAGTTATTCTTCAATGGTTAGGTGCATAATGTGGCAAAAATCAAAAGAATAATTATACCATTGAGAATCAGGATTTTCATTGTGATTAAAAGAGAAACATATTATAAATCTGATTAAAAATCCTGTGTATCAATTATTACTTATCAATTATTAAAATATCAATGCCTTAATTATCGAATCAATAAAAGCACATTATGTAATATATCTAAGAAATGCTCACACAAACACACACACATACAACCTTACACATTCTATATCTGTCCTCTGGGGAGGGTAAAGAAAGTGACCAAACAGTGTCAATGAATATTCTCAGCATTTTCTCCAATCTACTCCTCAATGAAAGGACAATAGGCATCGACAAAAGAGTGATTCTATTATCTCAGTCTGGAGCAGATAATGTAAAAGATGAGCATGGAAAAAACACCTATTACACCAGAAAGTATCTGTAATCTTGTACAAAACTCAAAGCTAAAACTGACCAGGCCTCTAAATTTGGCCCAAAGGACAGAATAATGAGCTAAACTCATGAGTGGAATACTATGCCCTAAATCCAGACTATGGGAAGCAACAACAAAGGAAACAAAAGAGAGGCAGACATATATATAGACAAAGGATCAAAAGAGAAATCTGAGGGCGGTGCCTGTGGCTCATGGAGTAGGGCGCCAGCCCCATATACCGAAGGTGGTGGGTTAAAACCCGGCCTCAACTGAACTGCAAAAACAGAAAAATAGCCGGACATTGTAGTGGGCCCCTGTAGTCCCAGCTACTCGGGAGGCTGAGGCAAGAGAATCGCCTAAGCCCAGGAGTTGGAGGTTGTGTGATGCTATGGCACTACCGAGGGTGATAGAGTGAGACTCTGTCTCTACAAAAAAAAAAAAGAGAGAAATCTGAGAAATATCTATAAATTTCACTCTATGAACTGTGATTGGATCCAATTTGAAATGAATAAACATTTTCACAACTATTCACAACCAGACTAATATAAATACTGACTTGATTTTGATGAGATTACGGATGTATTATTATTTTAGATATGAAAATAATAATGGGGATAGTTTAAAAAGCTTCTTTAGAGATTATAGTGAAAGTTTACAGATAAAATAACACTACACTCATTAGAGGAAGGAAGAAGGGCAGAGTATAAGTTAAATAAAGTTGTCCATATATTGATAATTTTTGAAGCTACGTAATGGATTATTTAGTTTGTTATACCATGTTTACTGCTTTTGTGTCTATTTTAAAATTTCCTTGCAAATGTTGGAAAGATGTTATCTGTAGCTTCCTATAGTATCAGCCTAAATCTTCCATTGCACCCTTAAAATGTGTGTTTATTATTCTAATTTACATCAATTATGTGAATATTTTTAGCATCCACTGGTAATCATTGATACAATCAATTTTTTCATTGGATTAAAAAATGATATTTCTCATTCAATCCTTCAATCTTCATTTATCAGCTACAATTCATTGATAAAATGAGTTTCACCTCAATAAGTAGTTATTCAGAAATAAAGTTTGCATGGGAGAAGTGGAAAAAATGTTTTTCCTCCTTTATTTAATACCTTTTAGAATAACAACTTGAGCCTGCAAACTCTGTTCATAACAAATAATTAGTGCAATTGTCATTACGAAATTGATTTCTATGTCCTTTATGGATTTTGATTTTATGTCCTTTATATTTTAAGTCAATGCTAACCATTATTATTCTTGGTGATCAAATTTATATTTTAATCCAAGGTGAGTATTTTGATTTGACTTTTTTTTTTTTATTAAATCATAGCTGTGTACATTAGTGCAATCATGAGGTACAATGTGCTGGCTTCATATACAATCTGAAATATTTTCATCCAAATCTTTGACATAACCTTCATGAGATTTTCTTGGTTATTGTATGAAAACATTTGTATTCTGCATTTAGTAACTTTCAACTGTACCCTTCTAAGATGCACCATAAGTGTGATCCCACCATTTATCCTCTGTCCATCCATATTCCCCTCTCCGCACCCTTGCCTCTTTCCCCATATTCTTCTGCTATAATTAGGTTATAGCCTTCATGTGAAAGTAATAAATTAGCTTCATAGTAGGGTTGAGCATATTGGATGCTTTTTCCTCCATTTTGAGATACTTCGCTAAAAATGTTTTCTAGTTCCATCCATGTAAATTTGAAAGAGGTAAAGTCTCCATCTTTCTTTAAGCTTGCATAATATTCCATGGTATACATGTATCACAATTTATTAATCTGTTCGTGGATTGATGGGCACTTGGGCTTCTTCCATGACTTTGCAGTTATGAATTGGGCTGCAATAAACATTCTGGTACAGATATCTTGTTTATAATGTGATTTTTGGCCTTCTGGGTATATGCCAAGTAAAGGAATTAGAGGATCAAATGGCAGGTCTACTTTTAGATCTCTGAGTATTCTCCAAATGTCTTTCCAAAAGGAACCTATTAGTTTGCATTCCCACCAGCAGTGTAGAAGTGTTCCCTTTTCTCCACATCCACGCCAACATCTCTGGTTTGGGGATTTTGTTATGTGGACTAAACTTACTGGAGTTAGATGATATCTCAAGGTAGTTTTGATTTGCATTTCTCTGATGATTAAGGATGGTGAGCATTTTTTCATGTGTCTGAAGTTTGTGCACCTGTCTTCTTTAGAGAAGTTTCTCTTCAAATCCTTTGCCCATCCTAAGATGGGATCACTTGTTTTTTCTTGCTAATATGTTTGAGTTCTCTGTGTATTCT
>CAUYON010164253.1:0-10251 GCA_963573935.1 Arctocebus calabarensis | reverse complement strand
ACTTAGGACTAAATGTGGAACCCCCATCTCCTATGCCTAGGTCAATTTCTTGTGAATTTCCTAGGCCTCAATTCCATGAAAGGACTGTATCCATTCATTGATACATTCATTCACCTTGCCCCTGGCAGAAGGGACTGTATTTATTCATTTCCTGGCCAAGGAACCCATACATCTATATATACCCTGAGACTAAAGGCCTAAAGGAGGAGATGGGGAAAGACTGGGAGAGAAACGGAGAGGCCTTCTCTCTCCCCACTAGAATTTTCTCCCTCTACCAGGTGCCTCAATGTTTTCTGTATTCTTTTCTGTGAATAAATTCTGTCTTACAAAAAAAAAAAAAAAAAAAGACCATATGATTCTCTCAATTGATGCAGAAAAGGCTTTTTTAAAATTTATTTTTATTTATTTATTTATTTATTTTTACATGAAATAATTTTTATGTCTAAGCACAAGGATAATGAAATATATTTTCCATGCAAAATATTATATACATTAAATAACATACAGTGGTAACAATGTAGTATATGTTTCCTGGGAAGCAGACTCTGTGATAGAAATACACAAGCAGGAGAAAAAGCTTTTGATAACATCCAGCATCCCTTCATGATCAGAACACTTAAGAAAACTGGTATAGAAGGGACATTTCTTAAACTGATAGAGGCCATCGACAGTAACCTACAGCCAATATCGTATTGAATGGAGTTAAATTAAAATCATTTCCACTCAGATCAGGAGCCCAGCAAGGTTGCCGATTGTCTCCACTGCTCTTTAACATTGTAATGGAAGTTTTAGCCATTGCAATTAGGGAATAAATGGCAATCAAGGGTATTCATATGGCATCAGAAGAGATCAAACTTTCACTCTTTGCAGATGATATGATTGTACATCTGGAAAATATCAGGGATTCTACTACAAAACTCTTAGAAGTGATCAGGGAATATAGCACTGTATCAGGTTACAAAATCAACACTCATATATCTGTAGCCTTTATGTATACTAACAATAGCCAAGCTGAGATGAAAAACAGTCAAGGACACTATTCCATTTAGAGCAGTACCAAGGAAGATGAAATATTTGGGAGTTTGCCTGACAAAGGATGTGAAAGATCTCTATAAAGAGAACTATGAAACTCTAAGGAAAGAAATAGCTGAGGATGTTAAGAAATGGAAAAACATACCATGCTCATGACTGGGAAGAATCAACATTGTCAAAATGTCTATACTACCCAAAGCAATATACAATTTTAATGCAATCACTATTAAAGTTCCATTGTCCTATTTTCAAGATCTCAAAAAAAAAATAATACATAGTTTCACGTGGAATCAGAAAAAATCCTCAAATAGCCAAGACATTACTCAGAAATAAAAACAAAGCAGGAGGAATCACACTTCCAGACCTGAGACTCTACTATAAATCGATAGTGATCAAAATATCATAGTACTGGCACAAAAACAGAGAGGTAGATGTATGGAACAGAATAAAGAACCGAGAGAAGAATCCAGCTACTTACTGTTATTTGATCTTTGATAAGCCAATTAAAAACATTCAATGGGGAAATGATTCCCTATTTAACAAATGGTGCTGGGTGAACTGGCAGGCAACCTGTAGAAGACTGAAACTGGACCCACACCTTTCACCTTTAACTAAGATAGAGTCTCACTGGATTAAATATTTAAACTTAAAAAAAATGAAACTATAAAAATACTAGAGGAAAGTGCAGGGAAAACTGATGAAGGAATCGGTTTGGGTGAATATGTTATGAGGAGGACCCCACGAGCAATTGAAGCAGCATCAAAAATACACTACTGGGACCTGTTCAAACTAAAAAGCTCCTTCACAGCCAAGAACACAGTTAGTAAAGCAAGCAGACAGCCCTCAGAATGGGAGAAGATATTTGCATGTTATGTCTCCAACAAAGGTTTAATATCCAGAATACACAGAGAACTCAAACATATTAGCAAGAAAAGAGCAAATGATCCCATCTCAGGGTGGGCAAGGGACCTGAAGGGAAACTTCTCTGAAGAAGACAGACACATGGTCTACAGACACATGAAAGAATGCTCATCATCCTTAATCATCAGAGAAATGCATATCAAACTACTTTGAGATATCATCTAACCCAGTAAGATTAGCCCACATCACAAAATTCCAAAACTAGAGATGCTGGGGCAGATGTGGAGAAAAGGGAACACGTCTACATTGCTGGTGGGAATGCAAACTAATATGGTCCTTTTGGAAAGATATCTGGAGAATACTCAGAAAACGTATTTGAAATACTAAAAATAGAACTGCCATTCGATTCTGTAATTCCTCTACTAGGTATATATCCAGAAGACCAAAAATCACATTATAACAAAGATATCTGTATCAGAATGTTTATTGCAGCCCAATTCATAATTGCTAAGTCATGGAAAAAGCCCAAGTGCCCATCGACCCACGGATGGATTAATAAATCATGGTATTTGTACACCATGGAATATTATGCAGCCTTAAAGAAAGATGGAGACTTTACCTCTTTCATGTTTACATGGATGGAACCGGAAAATATTCTTCTTAGCAAAGTATCCCAAGAATGGAAGAAAAAGTGTCCAATATACTCAGCCCTACTATGAAACTAATTTATAGCTTTCATATGAAAGCTATAATCCAATTACAGCACATGAATATGGGAAAAGAGGCAAGGGAGGGGAGAGGGGAGGATGGGCAGAGGGAGAGTAATTGATGGGTCCACACTTATGGTGCATGTTAGAAGGGTACAGTGAAACTTACTAAATGTAGAATACAAATGTCTGCACACAATAATGAAGAAAATGCCATGAAAGCTATGTCAACCAGTTCAATGAAAATATTTCAAATTGTATATAAAACCAGCACATTGTACCCCATGATTGCATTTATGTACACAACCATGATTTAATAAAAAAATTAAATGATAAAGAGAAAACTTATTTGTAAATATAAAAATGAAACATCATGAAAATTGTATTATTCTTATAGATGCCATCAATTATTAATTATTGTATATGTTTCCCAGTGCTACTGTTTTTCATGATTTCAAAACTTTTTTTATTATTGTCATTCTCCAAAATGTATTCCAGAAAACTATGAGTAAAGTAACTATTGTGAAAACAGTTATATTATGAGATAGAAATGCAGAAAGAGTACATATCTCCTCAGTTAAAGACAGAAATAATACTAATAACATAATCTTTAGATTTCCAATTCCTTGTATTTATTTATACAATACAAAAAAAGGGACATGGATGTACATACAAGTATATAGAGATACATAGAAAAACTATTCTACTATGTAAAGATACTGGGCTAAATATCAGAATTGTATTTATATTATTGGTATATTTTATATAATCTTCATCCATAAAAAAGCTATTATTTTCAACATACAATGTATCTAGAATTTTGGAAAGAAACTGAAATTGTAGTTTAAGAATCCTAATTTCAAAATCCAACTTGACACTAGCTAAGTGACTTCTATCCATTTAAAATATGTATAAAAACATTATTTTCAGTATTTTCCAAGAGAAAATGAGCTCTTTCAGCTCTTCCAAGAGAGGATGAGCTGTGTGTGTAGGCTGTGGCTAGCATATAGATTTGATTTATTAATATAAATATAATAGAAAATCTAACAAATTTTTTGAACAGAATCAGAAAAACAGAACTTTAAGTGTATTATTTTGTTCTGACATTAATCATTGTTTTCCTTTCTTTTTGTCTGCTTCTCAGCTTCTCCATGACATTTCTGGAATCACTGAGTTTTCATGTGAATTAAAAAGTAAGTGGTTGTAAGCTATTCTATTAACTGTAATAAGTTGGTGAGTCCTCCATCCAATTAAAAGTAATATCATGTTCATTTGTGAACATACAAGCTCAGTAGTCATAACAGACATTTTGAATTTCCTACCTAAAGTCATAATTTATTTATTCCATTGCATCTACAGATTTGATGACTCACCTCCCAGCAACACTCATCCGGGAGTATGCATATTTTCAATAAGTGCCCACAAAACATAAAACAGAGAAAAGGTCTTACAGTTTTTCCTATGAGTCAAGTTGTTTAGCATATTTTCCTATTCTTATTTTTTTAAAGGATTTCCTTTTATTAATCCTTTTTTTGGTGTGTGCATGTTTTATTGAAAAATATTTCACTACTAATGAATGTATGTATCAGATAAACAAATTCTTCTTGTGTTGGACCCTTTTTCACTAGGGAATATTGAGGGGTGATTAGAACTTATTTTATGAAGTAATTGTGGAATGGTCACTGTAAATAGGACATGTGTGAGGCTGCTTATACAAGAGTCTGATGGAAACGCACTTGTGACTCATCGAGTAGGGCGCCGGCCCCATATATCGAAGGTGGCGGGTTCAAACCCGGCCTTGGCCAAACTGCAAAAACAGAAAAATAGCTGGGCGTTGTGGCGGGTGCCTGTAGTCCCAGCTACTCAGGAGGCTGAGGCGAGAGAAGCGCCTAAGCCCAGGAGTTGGAGGTCGTACTCTACCGAGGGCGATGAAATGAGACTCTGTCTCTACAAAAAAAATAAAAATAAAAATTATACAAAAAGAATATCCAGGCAGATGCCTATAGTCCCAGCTACTTGGGAGGATGAGGCAAGAGAATCACTTCAGCCCAGGAGTTTGAGGTTGCTGTGAGCTGTGATGCTACTGTGCTCTACTGAGTATGACATAGTGAGACTGTTTCCTAAAAAAATTATATATATATATGACATTTGAATATATTATTTATCTTATTTGTCTTACTTCATGACACTTGAATACATTATTTATCTTCTTATATATATATACAAAATATATATATCTTTTTGTATATATATACAACATATATTCAAATGTCATGAATATATTACTTATCTTTATATATATATACAAATGTCATAATATATTCAAATGTCATGAAGTAAGATAATGACAATATGATTTTTACACCATTCCATTTATCTATATTACAGGAAGAATAAAAAAATAAAAGTTACGTGTTTCTTTACATGTTTCTTTGCTGCCATTCTGACATATATCTGGAAAACACCCATCTGTATGCTCACATATAATAAATGCCAGTAATCAACATGTATTTGCCAAAGCCATCCACTATTGGTTTGTTTCTCATTAGGTGGTTTCCACTGAGGGGAATGTAGAATCCAATTTTTCCTAATCATCCCTTTAGTCACATCTTGGGGTGATTTATCCTGCCTAAGTATTTCTTTAGTGGGCAGCTCATTAATTTTCATGACATCTTTTACTGCTGAATAGCTCTTATTATTTAAAACAGAACAAGACAGTCAACTTTTCAATTTCAAGATACATTTCCCTGTCACTTCATTATATATTTCTAAATTTTCTCTCTACCAACCTACCTACCGAAAAAAGAGATATTTATAGGTGTAGATAATTATATTGATCTGTATTTGTATGTCTGTATCTGTGTATTACTACCCATATGTATATAGCTGTCTATTTATTTGGATATATGATTGTGAGACTTTCAGATTAGTTACAGGAGAATTTACACTAAAGAGGACAGAAAAAAACTTAAGGGTTAATAATTGAATACCTGATTAATTGAATGACCCTTGAGATTGATGATAAAGTGCATACTGATATTTTCATAAGAGCTACTTGGTAAGTTTTCCATAGTTTAATTGTGGCAGATCATAGAACTTGCTGAAAATGATATTGGCAAGCAAATTAGTACCCATGATCTTGGAATTTCTAAGAATGTAATAACAAAATCAATGATTTCTATTAAGTAGAGACTTTCTGTGTGTGGTATGGTCTTGGAGAGTCTGAGCTCACTCTACCTGTTAACAGTCAGCATTTTCGTATTGTCTGGGTGTCTTCCAGGTTAAATTGGCTGAGCCTAGTCAGTATTAGTGATTCTGAAGTAGCAGGATTGCATCTGGAGACCATACATACAGTTTCTTTCTTACCAATTTTCACTTGGTTGTATTTATTGAACTTATAGAAGTGCTGAGAGCCTCATGGCACACAGCCCATCGAGTGAAAGGTGCCATCCAGCCAGGCTAATTTCAGCAAAAATACCCCAGCCACATGTGAGTGGCTAGCTAGTAGGCAACAATTTTGCTGTTTAACAATTGCATATTGCAATTGCAGGTTTTATTAGATGCATGAAATTTATGGTTATGAGTGATGATTAATCATTTTATCTAAAGTGGGAATGCCTTCCAGAACATTGCACTGCAACATTCTCTCTTAATCTCTGTATAGTTCCAAAACAAGGAGGCTCAGTGAGTCAAACATTGTTAAGTCACTCCAATTGTTTGCTATGTCTTACCTTTTCAATTCTACATTTACAAGAAAATTAGAGAGAAAGTAGCTCACACACCTGCTTTTTCAACAGAAAAAAACTGAAACTGATCAAATGACATCCATTTACTTCAGGTACAAGTGATTTCATTTGTTAAAGGATTAAAAATTATAGATAGATAATAGGAATCAGTTTAAATGTTCTATACCAATATAGTTAATAACAATACACAGTTTCAAATGGTGAGAAGGATATTGAATGTTTCTACACCACTGTATACCCTGTGATTATACATAACTTTTTTTCAATTAAAAGTAATGAAATTTAGAAAAGGAAAATAAAAGACTTGTACTAAATATGCATAACAAATTGCACCTCTGTGATCCTATGCTACTAACATTGTGCTTTTCTGTTTCTGAAACAAATTCTTCAATTCATTTTGCTTCATATCATCTTTGCTATTTGCCAAGTATTGAACTCACTTTTTTTTTTTTTTTTTGTAGAGACAGAGTCTCACTTTATAACCCTGTAGAGTGCCATGGCGTCACACAGCTCACAGCAACCTCCAACTCCTGGGCTTAGGTGATTCTCTTGCCTCAGTCTACAGAGTAGCTGGGACTACAGGCTCCCGCCGCAACACCGACTATGGACTCAGTTCTTAAGAATAGAGACTGTCCATGGAAGAAAACATGGAACAATATTTCCCCTCAGTGTAAACTGTGCAGTGTCTGGAGATAATTTGGGTTGTCACAGGTTCTGTTGGGAGGTAGTAGATAGAGGCCAAGGGCTCTTGAACATCCTAAGAGGAAAAGGAGGACTCTCGAAAGAATTATCTGATATAAATTGTTGTTTTTCTATCTCCTGTAAACTATGATCTAGGGCTACACAGGATAATTCTAATTATTTTAACTATATTAAACCTTTAAAGTGTGGAAAGTGACTTGAGCAGTGTCACAGAGGTAAAATTATTCCCCAGTTGAAGGCACATCTGCCAGGGTTCATTCTGATGCTTGATTGATTTTGTGTCCAGACACTCAAGGACATGATGCCGGCTGCTCATGGCGACATTTCCATGAAGTCAGAGGCGAACAGGCCTCTCCTTGTTGAAGATCAGACCTGCGGCTTTTAACCAAGACCAGAGGAATTTTGAAAGCCCTTCTCCAGGTTGCCTCTTTTCCAGGTACAGGACATCTGCTGATGTATTCTTTTACCTATAATAGTATTGCTAAAAATAATTCAATGCTTTCTTACCTTTTCACTTCACAGGTTGTCTGCCAATTCTTTCACATTTTTTTTCCTGTCAGTTTCATGAGCAGGAGGAAACAAGTTGAAACTACAGTCTCTGTAGTTAAAGTCTGTGCCCAAGTGCATCTTTTGTTTTGAGTATTGAGGACTCAGTCTTCCTATTCTTATATTGTACTTGTCATTTGCTGCAAATATGCATAAAGCCTATGGCAGTGTTCTCCAGGGACAACCAATATTCGTAACTGTTAAATGCTTTTTTAACTTGATGGGTGAAAATCTATTTTTCATAACTCAACAAAATAATATTTGGACCAGAAGGAGAATAGCCAGATCCTTTTAAATTATCTGTGATAGTAAAAGAACATTAGAGGCAAAAAGTGGAATGTGTCGGCCTCAGTTTCTAGAAGGCATGAAAAATCCTGTTGGACAAAGCTCTGAGAGGAACTTGGAATCGGAAATGCCAGGCATGTTGCAAAAGATAGCGACCACTTTACTCTGGTTTGCGGCAGCAGTGTACAAAAACAGATTGAAAAAAAAAAAAAAAACAGGGAGCAGTAAGGATTTTGTATAGTCAATTGATATTCACTCTTTGTCAAGCTTTGTTGTAATGCCAGTGTTGTAATCCAGCCAGACGGGGGAGAAACTGAGGCTTGGAGGGCAGGTGTAACACAGGCGCGGTAGCGACCTGTGATCCACGATCAGCCCCGGGGAAAGGCCCTTCGCAGCTTTATACCCGGGGAACCAAAGTGGGAACTTACCAGGCGACAGTCCCACGAGCACGCTGTCACTGTGCGCTGTTATGGAGCACGCGGCGCCTCCGTGGGTGAGGACGCCCCGACGCTCTGCCTTACCCCAAGCTGTCTACCAGCTTTGTGTTCTACTCGCACGCACCACTGTTAAAGTTTTAAAATTCCTATTGTTCACCACAAACATGTATTTTTCACTCTTCGATAGTTTGACATTTTGTTCACAGAGGGGAGTCTTGTTAAAATATTTCTACATTTTTAAAAACACTGACTCGAATTTCTTGCTCAACACCTTTCTCAGTTTATGCAAATTCACTGTGGTGCTTCCAGCTGGTCTGTGCCCCCCGCTCCTGCCTTCAGTCTGCCCTCTACCCTTCCCTGGCTCAGCCCTTCAACACCTGCCGCAGCTGTCAAGTTCAGAAAGAATTCCTCTTTCATACTAAAGTGAGAGCACAAAGCACCCCAAGGTGGAGGATAGCTGGCAGCAAATAAAATTGTGAAGTGCTTCTAGGGAAACACAGGGATGTCCGAATAATAGCAGTTATCCTGAGAGACATCAAGAACAAAAGTATGCCTCTTTTGAATTTGCTGTACTTAAACTTGTATCTCTGGGGCTGCTGTGGTTGAGAAAACCGTGTTTCCTTGTTTTAACCAAATAGGCAGCCTCTTAGTAGTAATGCTCCAGGATAATGCCCAGTGATAAATATTATTTGGTGATATAATTCAGCACTTAGTAACAAGCTATTTTCCCAATTTTCTCTCTCTTTCAGTAATTTATATAAAAAGTAAAATTTTTTCTTTCATAATTTTTTATGACAGATGTTAGAATACTATCAAATATTCAGTAGTACAATAAAATGACTATAATTAACAATAATTTACTGAATATTCAGAAATAATTAAAAGAGAGAAATTAGAATGCTCCTAACATAAAGAAAGGATAAACACAAGAGGTGATGGATCTCTAAGTTACCCTGATTTGATCATTATACTATGTGTGTTTATATCAAAATGCCACATTTACCTCCCAAACACATGCTATTTGTAACTACTATATCTTTGTAATAATTAACTTTTTTAAAATCTTTACTCGTTTTTCAAAATGTAGCTTACTAATTTTTCAAAACATTGACTTCTTTTGTTCTGGCAACCCTGTTTAATCATTGATTATATTTTTTCTTTTACTTATTATACAATCTGTTTTAAATTATATTTAAAAATACTCATATTCAGTTTATATCCTGAATATGGGTAGCTACTTAGGAAGTGTGTTCTAGTTTTTTTTTTGTTTTTTGGTTAGAGACAGAGTCTTACTTTGTTGCCCTCGGTAAAGTGCTGTGGCATCACAGCTCACAGCAACCTCCAGCTTTGGGACTTAGGTGATTCTCTTGCCTCAGCCTCCTGAGTAGCTGGGACTACATGCACGTGTTCAGTTTTAAAACACATTTTAACATGCTTTATTTTATGTTATTTTAAGATGCATAGCTATTATTTGAATACTTTATGAAAAAAAACCTTGTACCCACACCAAGCGTGATGAGCACTTACAGTTTATCCTGAGTTTGCTTTTAATCAGGAGGTCAAGGAACTGCTTATGAAACATCCACAAGGTGCCTTTGAATGTGGTAAGAGCAGAAGATAAATAAATAAACAATGCAACATGTCAGCCATAAAGAGAGACTGTAGAGTCAGAGGAGCCAAGATGGCGGTCTGTAGCCAGCTTTCTGCAGACACTCCTGTCCAGAAGGAGAGTTAAAGGACAGAAATTTAGCAAGAAAGCCAACGGTTTGGAGCTGAGTCAAGAGACAAGTTCGAGGAACGCACATCAACCCTATTGGAGCAACCTGCGACCCCAAGGATACAAATAAAAGGTACAGAGCACATCACCAGGCGGACGGGAGTCCCCTCCCCCAAGAGAACAGCTCGCAGTATACGCCATACCTCCATACAAACAAG
>CAUYON010164251.1:0-24192 GCA_963573935.1 Arctocebus calabarensis | reverse complement strand
GCCCTAATATGAAGCTAATTTATAGCTTTCATATGAAGGCTAAAACCCAATTATAGCACAAGAATACAGGGAAAAGGGAAAGGGAGGGGAGGGGAGGGGAGAGGATGGGTGGAGGGAGGGCAATTGGTGGGATCACACCTATGGTGCATCTTAGCAGAGTACTGGGGAAACTTATTAAATGTAGAGTATCAATATCTTTATATAGTGATCAAGAAAATGCCATGAAGGCTATCTCTAACAGTATGATCCAAATATTTCTGATTATATATGAAGCACATTCTGTCCTATGATTGCACCAATGTATACAATTATGATTTAATAAAATTATTTAAAAAAAAAGTAAGAATAGGGTAATAACATTTTGCCAGTATTCAGTAAGTGCTGGAATAGATTCACCCATATCATATATAGACCCTGGATTCTATATCATGTCTTTTCCCCTCACTCTTTTCCACTTTATGGATTTGCAGTCTTCCTTTCACTGTCCCTTTTCATAATTAATATGATGCTCTTGTCTGTCACTCTCAAAGCTGATAATATTTTGGCAGAAATGGAGTCAAATTCTGCCAACAATTAGATTGTTAATATTCTATAATATTAAATCACTTCATCTTGTGGGCCTATAACTTAAAAAATTTATGTTGAGGGCCAAGTACAAGTTTCTTTAGGACCAAGATATATTGACCTAGGACAATAAGGTAATTGGGAAGAGAATTCTTGATTTACTTGCCAAGCAAGGTTGTCATGTTGACACCACTGGGAGCAGTGTAACCCATAATGGCAAGAAAGTGACAGAGACAGACGGATGCCAAAGTTTCATTTGAGCTCAAACCTCAGACAGCCCATGGGGTCTGGAATATTTGTCTTTTTACACCAATTACTCAGATGACCCAGACTTACTTGACAGTTCCTTGAGTTCACAATGGGCGTGGTAGAAGCAAGATCTTTGATGAAAAGATAATGAAATAGGATAATTATACTTGTTTTGATAAACTTTCCACTCTGTCCCTATATTCCTTGCCACATATTTATGGGTAGGAAACCTTTTTCTTTTTTTAAAGTAAAAAATGTTACAGCTTTACAAAATCTCTTTTCTCAACCAAGAAGTCACAAACTAAATCCCTCTAGGGGATAGTTAGAAAAACCAGACAAATGAGTCAAACCTAGAAGAAGAAAGAGTAGAGGCAATTATAGAAAACTGGAAAAATCTACACTCTATCAAAAGGCAACTAAACATAAATGTAAAAAAATCACTGGGTAGGCTTAAAACAACTGTCTGTGGGTAGATTCAACCTTGGACCACCAGTTGCCTTAAATCAAGAAACAAAGAATTCAGTGTATTTCAGGAGAGTACAGTGAGAATATAAATACAGTGTGAGCATAGGTAGGAAAGGGAGATATGAGCAAGGAGGTATGGAAGAGGCCGTGCAAAACATGGGATGGGTCCTGAGTAAGAAAACACCCTACAAGGTAAGGGGAGCTGTGTCACAGAACGTTAGAAAAATAAGGCAAGGACAGAGAAAATGCAAAAACAAGCACTGTAAACAAATGGGCTACTGAGTAAGAGAACATGCTGTAACAATAACAAGATAAGGTAGCCACAACTATCACAAGAAATGTAACAGAAACAACACAGGGCATATTATGTATTACACCCCCTCAGTGGCTTTGGAAACACCTCCCCTCCCCAGGCATAACCATGTAAGGTGAAAAGCAAGGTTGGAGAGGATTCACTCCAATTTTGAACAAAGCTCTATTGTGGGTAATAAACTTTCAAACAGCATCTCATACTGCAGAGAAATAGTTCATGAAAGGAAGAGTCAATACATGTAGTAAACTTATCTTATTTTAAGAAATTTCCACAGTTGCTTTCATTTTTAATAACCTTCATTTAATCAGTCAGCAGTCATCTACATCTAAGGCAAGAATGACCCTCAAGTAGCAAAAAGATTAAAATTCACTGAAGGCCCAGAAGAATGTCAGCAGTTTTTAGTAATAAAGTACATTGTAAGGTATTTTTTTTTAGACATGATGCTATTGCACACTTAATAGACTACAGTGTAGTGTAGACATAACTTTTTTATGGGTAGGGAAGTCAAAAAATTCATGTGACTTTTTTTTTGGCCAGGGCCGTGTTTCAACCCACCACCTCTGGTATATGGGATTGGCACCCTACTCCTTGAGCCACAGGCACTGCTCCATGTGACTTTTTTAATTATGATATTTGCTTTATTGTGGTGGCCTGGAGCCAAAACTGCAATATTTTGGCATAGGTCTGCATGTGAGTAATAAGTTGGAGAAAATGATATTCTCCAGAATTCCAGGGACTAGATAGGCAGACTAACTTGACTGGGCTTCTTCCCAGGAGATAATTTTTGAGATGATCGTTGGGCAGGAAGCTCCAGAATCTACACTCTGCAGGGATGTGCTGGGGGGAGAATTTCTCGGGGAGGAAGTGAGATAGAGACCTGTGGCTCAGGACAGGATAGTAAGACTTTAGTAAACCTGCAGGGCTCCTACATTATCACAAGTTTGACTGCACTTTTGAAATGGACAGCACTAGTGTCCATGAAGTCATTCCTGACGTCTGCTCTACACTGCAAGGCTTTTTCTACCTCTCACTTAGATTTCTGCAGTTACATGTTAAGAAACGGACATCCCTTATTCAGGCAACTTTTCTTCCCAAAACATCTTTACTCAGCTGCCAGACTGATGTTCTAAAGTACTTAAAAAATTGTATCCTATTTAAAAAATTTCACATGATGACTCTTGGTTGCATTATAACAGAATGCTAAACTTCCTATCACAGCACTTACTCAACTCTCCCACGATGCTGCTGCAATGTAGCTTTCTAGTCTTACCTCCTGTCATTCTCTCCCCAGCCTCCTGGTGAAGCTTGTCCCAGCAATGAAGGGTTGCTGACATTTCCTGAAGGGGATGTGCTCAGTCACGCTTTTCTCTCTGTTCACACTGATGAACCCAGCTTTTAATAACTCTGATGACAGACATAATCCCTAGTGAAAACTTCAGTTACCGAAGGAGGAATAAAGAACATCGTTATGAGAAAACTAAGGCAGTAAAACTCAGGTAACACTGAGAGCTCTAATTTTTAACAGTTTGGTTATAAATATTTACATATTTATTTCTAATAAAAGATTATATAAAGGAGCATTTCCCCCTATTTCCTTGAATAAGAGTTAGATGTTACTTTGGCTTTCTTAATTCATATGATCAAAAAAACTAGTGTCATAAATACAGGTTGGAAATCAGTTTTTCAACATTTCTATCAGCCACTGTGTCGTCATTTTTTCTTTTTTTTTTTTTTGTATAGCCATGGCAACCAGTTCTCTGCAAGTTATCTGGGTATAGTTCTTGTAGGATCTCCTTGTAGAAAAGCTGCAAGCAATTCGTTTTTCTTAAAAAATGAACTGAATGGAATGAGATTATACAATATGACTCTATCAAATTGTATTATGTAAATGCAAATAAAATAAAATATATTAGCTGTAAAGTGCCATTGGGTACTGAGAAGAGCCTAATGGAATTTGCATGAATTCTCATAAATAAACCTCCTCAGGTTATGTGGGTCCTCAGATAAGAGGCAGAGGATGGCAAGCTTCAGTCTTTGACATTTTATGAGATCATAGTATTCTTTTTACCATTTTACACAGAAATCATTTACTGTCACTCTTTATGAAATGCTGGAAAATTATGCTTTATCCATCAATGTTTAGCTCAGCATCCAAATTTTGTTTGGCCAAGCTGTATTTCACTGGTTTATCGAGGAGATGGATCATTTTACGAGACACAGTAATTTTTTTTGGGGGGGGGCGGGGAAGGTGGCTTTTATTTATTTTTTATATCAGAATATTACAGAGGCACTAGATGTTTTGGTTACATGAGCTGCTTTTGTACAGTTTAAGTCAAAGTTATAAGTGTGTCCCTAGAGAGCAACATTACACAGTCACATTCATACCAAGTTGTTGTCATTGAAAAATGATAGTAATATTGTCTCTCATTTAAAGAGAGATTGTGGATAAAATGTAACCTACTTAAGTTAGAGGTCCCATATGGTAAAAAATTACCATGTGTTGCCTTCTGCATTTTATTAAGCAGTCAAGGTAAGAAGGTTATTTAGGCATCTGAGTACTGAAATGTGAACACTAAAATATGAAGTAACCTTTTTTTCCTCCCTGAGTAATTTGGACAATGTAAACCTTATCTTTCCTTAAAACTTTTCTGTTTCTTCTATGGTCAATGTTTAGATTTTTGATCTTTCTTTTTAGAGTCCCTGACTCTTGTCTTTCTATGATCCACTACTTTTCCTCTACATATTATACAAATTGATGTGTAATATGTAGCTGACATCTCTATTTTAGAATCAAATTTTTTACAGTTTTTATGGGAGGCACAAGTATGCTGGTAGACGTGTAATAAGAAGCTTTCTGGTGGGAGAAGCCTTGATTTATAATATTTGCCAATTTCCATTGTGTAAATACTCCCACCGTGGCTCCTGTCAAACTATCACAGGGACATCATTGAATGCAGAATGTGTAGTAGCTCACCATCAGATAGTATTTCTGCTGTACAAATACAATAGGCATAAATCTCAAGAGCATAGATAATAATAAAATGTAGTAAAGTAATTAGAAGATGATGCTTTTTATTTTTTTTTATTTATTTTTTTTGTAGAGACAGAATCTCACTTTATTGCACTGGGTAGAGTGGCGTGGCGTCACGCAGCTCACAGCAACCTCCAACTCCTGCACTTAGGTGATTGTCTTGCCTCAGCCTCCCAAGTAGCTGGGACTACAGCTGCCCGCCACAATGCCCAGCTATTTTTTTGTTGCAATTTGGCCGGGGCCAGTTTTGAACCCGCCACTGTCGGTATATGGGGCCGGCACCCACTGAGCCACAGGCGCCACCCGAGGATTACAATTTTTAAATACTTACTTTTGTTTTTGATAGAATCTATTTAATTTCAAGTGAATATAATTTAATTTTTAATAATTGGCTGTAACAAGCTGTTCAAGATTCTTGTCAATTTAACAATCTGCTTACACATCCTGATCTGAACCTGACTCGAGTACATTGCTGATTGTGGGTGATGTACCATGGTATGGAGTTTGAACTAGCCTTTGAGTGGTTAAGCATTGAACATATTTGTAAACCTGTCACTTCCTTTCAGAAATCAGAAAACAGAAAAATGAGCTAAGTGGAGAAGTCCCCGAGTCTCTGACTGAAACACCTAAATGTTATAATATTATTCTCTGATTCTCAGAGGCTCTCCTCTCCCCACTGAAACATTTATAAAATTGGGATATATCTTATGATTTAGGTGCGTACTTTCCCCATAGTTTACAATGTTTTTCTATGGTACTTAACATACCGGTGCATCTCAACAAGTTATGGCATCTTAGATTTGACAAAATATGGCACTTCAAAGTGTGAGCAATTGATTTGGCTAAATACTGTTAGATTATTTTTCCTTATTGGCAAAAGCAAGAGTGTACCTACCTTCCAGCTCTTGAATGTCTTTTAACATTAACTCAAAATATCTAGTATTGTGTTAGTAAAAACAAGAAAGGCTTTCATCAAATAAAGTTGACATCAAGATATCCTAGCTCTTGAGGTCAAAATTGTTGTGTTCTGAGAAGATATTTTCCCCCTCATCATAGCTTCAGTGTTAACATCCACTGTGTGAAGAATGAAACATGCGTTAGTATCTGTCTTGTAGTAATTGGAAAATTTTTCTCCTCTTTGCAGCATCAACATGCTAATCTACTTCTTGCAGGGATTGGCTATATTCATCACATGTCTTACAGATGATAAAGAAAGGGCTGTTCATGCAGAAAAAGCCCAATGAGTGACATTGGAAATGTTACCTGGCTATGGAGACCCAGAGAGATAAAAAATTGTGTTCAGTTCACTTCTGCTGTCAAATCCTTCTGTCTTCAGATTTTAGTGAAAAACCATGTTGCAGCCCTATGAAGGGAGAGAAAAAGAGTTCTCATCTCTCTCTGCATATGGCCTGCTGTGGCAAAGTAAGGTAGAAAAAGCAAGCTCCCTTACAGAGTTTGATTGTTAGTTCATGTTCTATCTTTTTAAATGGAAAATAATATTTATGTCTTTCTATTTAGAATATTTTTCAAAAATTAGTGAAAATATTTGAAAACTATAAAAATGACAAGAAAAATTATGCATAATCCCATCAACCAGAAATAACATTTTAAGTGCAGATCTTTTTGTGAATATCTCTGATTTTTCTAGAGGAAAATTCTTTTGAAGGGTAGCAGTATATGAAGAGAAGGCACATTTGTAAAGCTTTGTGTAAGACTTTCAGGAAATTGGACCAGTTTATAGTCCTAACAATGGTGTATGAGGGTACCTACGCCACTTCACCCAGGTCAACATCAGATATTATCATTTAATCTGCCAATTTAGTAGCAAACAATGACAGCTTATTGTTTTAATTCAATTTTCTGTGTCTATTTGATTATGGATACTTTGATTAATGATGCTTTGATGCTTAACCTTTGATTAAAGAGGGTCTGCCTTGCATGTTTGTTAGATATCTATGTTTCTTTTGTGATAGCTTATGTCCTCTGCCCACTTTTATTTACTTTTCACTATTTCAAAATACTACAGTGTACAAATGTTTTTATAAATCACTTTGGGCAGCATGGACATTTAACATTGTTGATTTTACAGATCCGTGAACATGATGTATATTTCCATTTGCTTGTGTCATCTGTGATTTTTTTCTCTTCTCTTTGTAGAGATCTTTCACCTCCTCAGTTAAGTATAATTCTAGGTATTTTATTTTTCTGGTGTCTATCAGGCTTTGATTTGCATCTCAGTTTGACTACTATCAGTGCATAGGAATGCTACTGATTTGTGTACATTGATTTTGTAACCCAAAGTTTTGCTGAACTTATTTATCAATTCCAGGAGTCTCCTGGTGGAGTCTTTGGGGTTTTCTAGATATAAGATTATATTATCAGCAAAAAGCAATCATTTGACCTTCTATTTCTCAGTTTAGTTGCCCTTTATTTCCCTTGCCTGATTGCTCTGGCTAGGACTTCTAGCACTATGTTGAATAGAAGTGGTGACAATAGAAACCCTTTTCTTGTTGCAGTTCTTGGGAATCCTTTCAACTTTTCTCCACTCAGTATGATGTCAGCTATGTGTTTGTCATGTATGGTTTTTTAAATTTTGAGGTATGCTCCTTCTATGCCTAGTTTATTGAGGGTTTTTATAATGACAGGGTACTGAATTTTGTCAAATGCTTTTTGTATATCTATTGCAATGATCATATGGATTTTTTTTTTTTTTTTGGCTTCTGTTTATGTGGTGAATCACCTTGACTGATTTCTAAATGTTGAAACATCCTTGCATCCCTGAGATGAATCCCATTTGGTCACAGTGGATTACTTTTTTGAGGTGCTGTTGAATTCAGCTTGCTAGTATTTTATTGAGGAGTTTTGCATCTTCATTCCTATGAAGTATTGATGTATAATTTTCTTTTTTTGTTTTGCTCTTTCCTGGTTTTGGTATCAAGGTGATACTGGCTGCATAGAATGCCTTGAGTAGGATTGCCTTCTTCTTGATGTTATGAAATAATTTCTGCAGTATAGGTAACAGCTCTTATTTGTAGGTCTAGTAGAATTAGGCTGTGAATCCATCTGGTCTGGGGCTTTTTTTGTTCCTGTTGGAAGCTCTTTTGTTACTGCTTCATTATTATTACTCATTATTAATCTGTTCAGGAGTTCTCTTTCTCCCTGATTGAGTCTTGAGAGGTGGTGTGTTTCTGGAAATTTATTCATTTTCTCTATGTTTTTGAGTTTAGGTGTGCAGAGATTTTTCAGAGTTTTCACTGATGAAATTTTGTATTTTTGTGGTATCTGTTTTAATATTTCCTTTTCATTTATGATTGTGCTTATTCCATTCTTTTCTATTCCTAGTTATTTCTTTCAATTTTGTTTATCTTTTCAAAGAATTAGCTTTTTATTTCATTGATCCTTTGCATATATTTTAAAATTTCTATTTCATTTAGTTCTGCTCTTACTTTAGTTATTTCTTGTCTTCTGTTGCCTTTGGGTTTGTTTTGCTCTTTTTTTTCTTATTCTTTGAGACATGTCATTAGGTTTTTGATTTATGATCATTCTGTCTTTTAGATATAGGCATTTAAGGCTATGAATTTTCCCTTTAGGACTGATTTTGCTGAATCCCATAGATTTTGGTTGCTTGTGTCATCTTTGTTATTCAGTTTGAGGAAACTTTTGATTTACATCCTAATTTCATCGTTGATCCAATAATTATTCAGCAGTTGGTTGTTTAATTTCCATAACTTTGTGTAGAATTGAGTGTTTGTTGTAGAATTGATTTCTAGTTATATTCCACTGTAGTTTTAGAAGACACAGAATATGATTTCTGGGTGTTTTTGGTTGTTGACACATGTTTTGTGGCCTAAAATATTCCATATACTGAGAGAAGAATGTATGTTCAGTAGTTTTTGGGCAAAATGTTCTGAAATGTCTTCTAGGCCCATTTATTTTAGAATCCCATTAAATCTGGTGTTATTGCTTTTCTGCTTAAATGATCTGTGCAGTTTTGTTTGTGGGGTGTTGAAATTTCTGGCAATTATGATGGTGCTGTTATCTTTTTGCTTATATATAGTAGGGTTTGCTTTATGAATCTGGGCACTTTCTTGTATTATAATAATTTAGGATTATTATGTCTTCTTGTTGAATTACTTCCTTTATCTGACAGGAGAATACCTACACTTGCTTTCTTTTGGTTTCCATTTGCATGGAATATTTTTTCCCATCCCTTCACCTTGTGCATTAGATGTTTTTTCTGAAGACACAGATACGTGGCTTGTATTTTTTTTTTAATCCATTTAGCTGCCATTGTCTCTTAAATGTGGCATTAAAAAGTGTTCACATTGATTGATAGAATTGACATGTAGGATGCTGTTTTTTTTTCATCTTGTTGTGTAATACTTTATTCCTTTGATTTATCTCTTATGTTATTGTTTTATATGAGCTCTGATCTTTAGCTTTTAGGTGGTTTTGCACTGGTGGGTGTCTATCATGTTAATCTATATATAGTGTGATCCTGAGTACTTCCTGCAGGGCGGATCTGGTCTTGACAAATTTCCTCATTGTTCACTTGTCTGGAAGTCTTTATTTCTTTTTCATATATGAAACTTAATTTTTTTGGATATAAAATTCTAGTTTGGCAGTTGTTCTGTTTAAGAAAACTAAAGTTGGGGCCTCAATCCCTTCTGGCTTCTAAAGTTACAGTTGAGAAGATTTTAGTTAGCCTGATGGGTTTTCCTTTGTTAGTTACTTGATGTTTTCACTTCATGGCTCATGGAGCTGCACCTTCTTTTGATTTTGGCCAGTCTGATGACTGTGTCTCAGTGGCTGTTTCTTTGCAATGAATCTCACAGGTATTATTTGAGCTTCTAGTACCTGGATGTCTAAATCTCTTATAAGACAAGGGATGTTTTCTTCAATTATTCCCACAAATAGGTTTTCCAGCCCTTGTGCATTTTCTCTTTTACTCTCGGGGATGCCTATATAATCCTTATATTTGGTCATTTTACATAATCCCACATTTCTTGTAGGGTTTGTTTTGTCTTCTTTATTCTTAATTCTGTCTTCTTTATTTCTGACTGACTGATTTAATTCAAAAAAGTTGCCTTCAAGTTCTAATATTCTTTCTTCTGCCTGGTCTAGCCTATTAAAACTTTCCACTGTTTTTTTTATTTCCCTAAATGAATGTTCATTTTGGAAAATTTTTTTTCTGTTAAATGTCAATCCTTTTAATGATTTTTTTTGGGTTTATTTACTGAATTGTTTTCTGGTTTCTGTGAGTTGCTTTTCCATTTTCTCTTAGATTTCATTGAGTTTTCCTACAGTCCATATTTGGAATTCTTTATCTATCATTTCAATATTTTCGTTTTGGTTGGTATTACTAGATGGCTGATGTCCTTTTGCTCTGAATTTTCATACTTCCAGAGTTATTTCACTGATTCCCTGTCATCTGAGGCAGCTACCACTTCTTATTTTTGGTTTTTCTTTTATTTAGATGGTGCTCTTCCTCCTTACTTGTAAAGGAGTTTCTGTAGCATATGTTGGTTAAGAACCTTTGGCTTTGCTTATGAGTACTTTGATGGTAATCTAGATTCTTCATCAATGCCTCAGTTATAGGTATCCTTAGTGTGGTGATTTTCTCTAGTGCTAGTTGTTTGTAGGCTATAGTAGTGGTGAACTAGTTGTGTGAGCAGGTTCCCTGTCATATGATGGAGGTCTTTGAAATCCTTTCTATTTCCATAGCCCTGTGGTCTTCTTAACATAGTGGATTATAGTGGGGTGCTAGATGGTGCTTATGGGTAAGAATCAATCATAATCAATATTATTGAATCAGTAAACACCATAAAAGACTGAAAATTAGCATCCATGCCAGTAGGTGGTGCTTGCTGAAATGAACCAGGACCTATGACTGGCTCTGGGCCTTCAAGAGAAACACTGAATGCCCCAGGTGGTGGATGGGGCTCTATAACTTCCAGGTGAATTCTTCTTCTGTGCCATAGCAGAGCCTGGTAGTAGCATGAAGCTGGGTTGTGCTGGGTCAGGTGAAGTTGCCCCAAACTCCATAAAAGCTAGTAAAGTAGCTGTTTTAGCAGCTTTCAGAGTTCTGCTCCCACCTTCTTGGGAAAGCTGCCAGGGAGGGGCTGAATTGTCCTCACCCAGGCAGAAGGTTTGTTTGTGGAGGTAGGGTATCTTAAATTCACAATCTACCTGCTAGGAGCAATGTTTGTTCTTATCCCCTTTCCCTGTTCTGTGATTTCACTCTGGCATCTGTCAGGAGTTCAAGGCAGCTGAGTCCCCCTTCTCCCAAATTGCACTGTGAGCTAGGAGCTTCTTTTTCCAGAATACTGCCCTCAGCTGAGATCATGGCCTTCCTATAGGCGAAGGGGTGCTTTGCAAGTGTGCTGTGGTTGGGGCCCACACTGCACTTTCTTTTCAGTTCTATCCATGCATGATCCCTCATCTTCTGAGATTAGTTCACTAATCTCCCCTGTGTGCCCCAGAGCAAAATGATTGAGTCCTGTGGGTGCAGGACCTGGCCTGTGAGCCTGTTTCTAAACCTATCTTTAGGTTTCCAAAGATAGATCCTTGAGCGTGCCAGGAAGAAGCATGTTTTTCCTGAGTTGCCTAAAGGGTGCTCAAGCAAGTTTGAGGTTCCTCTGTTTTAGGTTTCGCCCTATTCTGATAGAGAAGTTGGGCAAGGAGCACTGGGGGACAGGAATGAGCAGGGAGTCCAAGCATCCCTTATTACTCTTCAGGTCTTTAAGAGGAAAGGTTTGAGCCCCTTTCTTTGTGAAAGCCCTGGTGTGGTATATGTGCCAACAAGGGTAAGCAACAGCTCTTGACAGACTCATTGATCTCTCTGGTGAGCCATGGTGGGGGAGGGAAGAGGAAGGAAAGAATGTGATGGAAGAAAGCTAACACTCTGGACATCTCTTCCTCTCTCTGGAAGGCAGCCTGCCTGGAATGTCTAGGACCCTGGAATCCACCAGTTTCCTGTGTCTCCTCCAGTCTGGGCTGGAGTTAGTAAAGTTTATGTGGGAACAATCAAGATGAAAACCGAGGGGCTGAAGTCCCTTGGGGAGGACCAAGGTGCCTGGTGGGTGGAGAAGTAAAATGGCACTTGCTGTCTTGGCTTGCGTCTGTGGTGATGGGAAGCAACCCCAATGGACTGGCAGGCTGAGGCTTTGTACTCAAGAAGCTCCCAGTTCACTGATAGAGACTTTTGGGCTCATAAGGATAAAAAGGCTCTCCAGTAGCTCAGTAGATGTGAGGTAGGGAGAGTAAAAAGGCTCCATCTTCCCTTTTCACCAGACTCCAAGCCTCTGAGGGTTGTCCTCTGCTGATACCTTGCTCCTTCTTGTTCTGCTCCACAGCTTCTTCCCCTGGAATCTCTTGCAGGCTCTATCACTTTTCTCTCAGAATTATACCCAATCTATGATTATTTTTTTCTTTTTCATCTAAAACTTTTCCTCTTCCTGAGACGATCTCTCCTACTTTTATTATATTTTTGAATATATATATTTTACATGCTGATGTTTAAAAACATCTTTTTATTAAGTATAAAAACTCTTGCCACACATATATCAAATATTCTTCCCAATTTAATATTTTTAAACATATGTTTTTAAAATTAAAAAACTGACAATGCTGATGACTGAGAGATTAAAAACTATGAAAAGTATAGGGACAAAAATAAAAGTCATGAGAATGTTTGCTCCTCCCCCCATTCATATGTTGGAAACCTAACACCTAAGGTGATGGCGCATAGATGTGGGGGGCCTTTGGGAGGTGATTGGGTCACCAGGGTGGAGCCTTTGTGAATAGCATTTGTCTCCTTACACAGGAGGCCACAGGGAGACCTCTCAGCTTTTCTCCCATGTGGGGTCAACATCTCATTAGAAGCAGCGAGTTGCTTAGAAGTCATCCTCTGCCTGGTAATAGGGAGACAAGTGGAAGATGGTCTCATATCAACTCCTTCCTGACCTCCCATCCTCTCCTGTTTCAGATGGATCACAATGAATTCCATAAACCCTCTGAAAAGTTGCAGCTCAAGGCTCCAAGATCTCTGGATGCCATAGATGAGCCACTCGCCTATAGCAAGTGGTTTATGTAGAAAATGATCCTAGGAAGCAAAGGTAATAAAATGGGAAAAGTGAAACAGGGAAGAATAAAAAAATTCATAAAGCATGCATGAATGAACGGGTCATTGTTGTGGGCAAGTGTGCCTCAGTCCCAAGGGCTCCTCTCTGAAGAACCAGATGTACTATGCCTCAGACATGTTACAGAACAGGGAAGCTGGGGGCATTTATTCCCCTGCTCTGGTCTCCCTCATTGTTTGTGGGTTGTCCAGAGAAAATCCTTGTTCAGAGAAGTTGAGAGATGCATTGGTGTTTGTCTCCAGTTTGGTAACCATTCATTGGTTACTGTTTGGTTAACCAAGAGATGCATGGGGCTTTGTCTCCAGTTTGGTTAACCATTCATTGGTTCAGCTGCAGGTGAATTTCAAGTGAGTAGAAATGGGCTACACCTGTCACAGTGCAGAACACTGAGAAACAACCCAAGAATTATAAAGAGAGGTAAACAGCCTAATTCCATTACTATGAGATCATTTTATTAACATCCCAATTATATCTCTCTGCATTTTCTTCTATAATTAGAAAATACTGTATATTCAATTTGCATTGCTTAAAATATCATATACTATTGTATAATAATTTGCTCATACATTACAAGTGCTTTCTAAGTATATTTTTCCATAGAGATTAAAGTTTATTTAAGGATAAAATACCAATGGAACAGAATTACAAAAATGACAGAGCAAATTAAAGAATTATCATATAAAAAGTTATGTGACCATTTCAATAGTTAGTTTGGAGGGAGATAGGATGCGAGGAGGTGGCAGGAAAATTTTTGTAAGGGAAAAGAATTTTAAGCTGGATGCCAAAGGACTAAGTAGAAAATGGCTCAGGTATTTAGGTGTTATCAATTGAATTAGACCTTGAGTATTGTATGAGCACAGATTTGAAACACAATTTAGCAAACTCTATTTGGAGGCTGAAGTAGGCAGAATAATGCCCTTATGAAGATATATGCATCCTAATCCCTGGAAAAGATGAATATGTTGCCTGCCATGGCAAAGGGCAATTTAGGTTGCAGACAGAAATAATTTATTTACTAGCTGACTTAAAATAGAGAGCTTAGCCTGTGTGATCAGGTGGACCCAGTCTTATTACCAGGGTTCATAAAAGTGGAAGTTAGAGCATAGTTGGTTAGAGTGATATGTGTGGTATGAGACAGACACAGTCTGCCATTGCTAGCTGTGAAGACGGACAGGGCAGCCCCCAAAGCCAAGGGCTGTCTGTGGCATGGAGGAGCTGCAAGAACAATTTAGCCTTGGAGACTTCAGAAAGAAACCATACTACTGAAGCTTTGATTTTTAATCTAGAGAGAGCCCAGATTGATTTTGCCTGGAAAGGGCAGGGGGCAGAGGGCAGGGGGAGGGGGTTCCTTTTTATTTGCAAGCCTGACTTTTTTATTCTTTACTAACTCATCAAGAAAGTTTTCTTTGTGTGTTCCTCTGTCCTATCATCAGTGCTCCTTCAGGGTTATGTTGCATTTCTTTTGTCTGGATGGTTTTTATCTTTCCTTTTTTACTCCTTTTATTTTTTCTTCCACATTTTAAGAGAAGTAGTTAAATTTTGACTTCCACATCTCTAATTTTATTTTCTGCAGATTCATTTACATTTTAGCTGTTCTGTTTTTATGTTTCCCTCTAAGATTTTCTTATCTCATTCTTTCACCTGACCTGTCTCTTAAAAACTCATATTCTGCAGTCTTTCCCCCCAAATTTATTCTGTTTATGGACTTTTGCCTCTAGTGATAGACTTTTTTCTTTTTAACCTATTAAGGACTCTACAGAGTTGAACTATTTTTTTTCTTTCTGGATCTTTAAGTAAGTCATTTTTAGAAGTCTGTGCCTTCTTTCACTTATTAAGATGCTGTTCCTTGTCCTTTGTTATGACAGGTTTTCAGTGACTGCTCCCTCACACCTTTCTCCCTGCATGTTTTTCCTTCTTACCTATTGGAATTTGTATGAGAGATCTATTTTACAGTAATATTTTCCAATAAAATAAAGTCATGAGATATTCTTGTACCTACTTTCTATCTAAGAGGTAACACAGAAAAGTAAAGTATGTGCAACAAATAAAGTGATTAGTGGCTTTGGTTTGAGAGACAAATGAGAAGGCTGGAGAAGAAAGGTGGGCTAGTGAAGAAATTTAAGCCATTGAAGGAGAAAATGGCTCAAAGGTCCACAAATGAATCAGTAAACATAGACCTCAGGTCCTGTATGAGTCAAGGCGCTGAGCGTGTCCTTCTGAAATTCAATTAGAACTTCTCATTCTATCCTGCTTTTAATTCCATTTTTCCATCTACTTCTACTTATAAACTGCATTTAAAGTAATTTCTTCAAATTTATTACCCTGCTCATAAATTCTGCTGTTTGGCTTGTGCATTGCGTTTCTGATTAAAACAATAAAGTAAAATTGGCTAGGTTTTTTTTTTTTTTTTTTTTTAAAACCTGATCTCTGGTGATCTTGTTGGCTCGTTTTGTGATTATATTTATTTTTGTAGATATTTTATACAGATTTTGTAATTTTTATTCTGATGATGATTTGCTTTCTTGTTGGCTTGATGAACTTTACTTGTGAGTTCATATCTTGGGGCGTCCTGGGGGCCTGACAGGGGAGGGAATGGTTTCCTGAACAGATGACATGTGTTTCCTTGGCTGGGCGTAACCAATATAGGGCTCCCTTAGTGTCTTCCATGTAATTCTAAACTAATGAGATAATATTAGCTCGATCTCCCTTAGACTGGGCTGGTGCTTCTTGTTCCCTTTTTGGCACTAGGGACTGGTTTCATGAAGACAATTTTTTCCATGGACCAGATGGAGGGGTTATCTGGCAGGAGGAGGAGCTCAGGCCAGAAGCAAGCAGTGATGTGGAGCAGGTGTACAGATAGACCGCTGCTCACTCTTGCTGTGTGTCCCAGTTCCTAACAGGCCATGGATGGTACCAGAGAGCAGCCTGGGATTGGGGGCCATATCCCTAAGGAGCTCTTCTCCTCACAGGGCCAGTGGGTTCTGTCTTAGTATCATGGATGCTGGCCTAAGGCTGGTCTACAGGATTCCAGGGTTGGAGAAGTTTCACAACTGTCAATCTGTTTACCATTACATGTGAACTTTCCTTTGTAACCTGTTGGCTAGGTTGCTTATAAATTTTTCTCTGTTTTCTTGATATTCTGTAATTTCCTTATGCCTATGTGTCTTTGCTTTTCTCCTAGGTACTTGAAATATGATTTGGAATGAACCACTCTTCCTTTGCTTCTGGTAAATCCTTCTTTAGTTTTGTTAAATAATGCTGTTGCTCTACTGCAATCTGCATCGTCTTTTCCTGAAACTTTTGTTTTAGAGCCTCTTTTACTATCCCTTGAGTGTACTTTGTGCTGCTTTTTGCTAAATTCCTTTTTCTTTATCTTTTAATTATCTAGATTCCTGCCTCATCTTACACTGTGATCTTCTTGACCATGTCTATATATTTTTATTCCAATGACCTTATTTTCTTTTTGAAGATATCTTTGTGTTCTTTATCATTTGCCCCCATATTTGCTTTATTTCTCCTATTATATAATTTCTTTCCTCTAAATGAAAGTTTGTTCTTTATAATTTTAAGCATGATGATAATAAATTTACAACTTTCATCAGACTATGCTGTAAGATTAATCTGGTGGTGGGTTCGTGTTCCTGTGTTTTAACATTATGTATTTTATTTTGTGTGGAAGTTTTGTTCGACTCTCTCTTGTTTATTCTTATTCCTGGGGTCCCTATCCTAGAATCAGATTTTCATTGTCATTGTATTTCATGATGATAGAATGTTTCAGTCCTAGTCATAGAGTCAGTGGGTAGCTTCATTCATTTCCTGATCTTTATATTCTGTCTGTGACCTCTTACCTCCCTAGTCTCAAAGAGGTAGCCACACGTGGTAGGTGGTAGCAGTTTTCATTTAACTCCCTTTCTGAAGACTCTGTTTATATGTCACCTCCAACTCCTGCCTTCATACAGTGAGGCAGGCTACAGTTTCTTTTAACCCTCTTAAATGACAGGGCTGAACTTCTAGCAGCTGCTGTCTGCTTTTCAGATCCAGAACTCTGTGGGAATAAGCTTTCAGTTCTTTTTTATTGCTTTGTGATTTTGTCCTATTTCCACTAAAAAGAGATGTTTATCTAGATTTTTGTGTGTGACTGTGTCCTTTTGTTCCTTTAAATACTCTATCATTCCTTTGTTTTTGGAATTCAGATGGTTTTCACTACCTGTGAATTCTTACCATTTTGACCAGAATTCTTACCTTTGTTTTAAAAGCCATTATTAGACCATTAGTGTTTGCTTTCAGCATTTGGTTTGGGTATATTTGCATTTGAGAGGAGTATTTTTTTTGTGGTAGACATATACCAAGTTTAGCGCAGTACTTCACCCTGGTGTGCTTGGGGCCTATTGGGTGCTCTCCTGTATTTGCTAAGACCTTGATTCATTTGTCCATTCCTAACTAGCATGGGTATAGACCCCAAAGGTAAAGCTTTTTTCCTGGTCTAACAATGGCATTTTCCTGGCATCTGAAGAGCCTGTTGTTCCTCCGTCATCTTGTTGGGTAATGTTCTCTTCTCCTACCCCAACAAATGACCTAAAGGAAAGGAATTGATTTGGTTTAGTTCATGTGGTTAGAACAGGATTATCTGAGTCAGTTCCACTTAGGGAGAGCTGTGCTTTCAACACTGTCTCACTGTTCAGCCAGTGAGAGCAGGACAATTCTATAGCTAGAGTGACAGAAAGAAATCAGGTTTAACCACACTTCAGCCTTCTGCTGAAAATACTCAGAAGCCACCTTCTTGCTGCTGTGAAGGAGAGCTGGGAGAAGTCAATTAGGTTGTGCTTCCTCTGTTACCTTCAGCCTCCAGGATGGGTGTGCTGCCTGTCAGACTGTCCTGCTATCCTGGAAGCCCAGTGCTTCATCCCTGGCTGACACGTTGCCACCACTACACTCTAACTTTTTGAAAAGTTTTGCCACTTTTTTCTCTCCTATGACACTTTTTAGTTTTTAGTTTATTGGTCTCTTATTGTTTCCCAGTGTAAGCGTGGGATGTCTGTGCAGTCCTGCCCGGCACCATCTTGTCTGGCAAGAGTGCTGGGGATGGAAGAGGTGTGGGAGTCGATCAGATAACAGCGTCATTCTGACTAGAGCAACAGAGCAGACCGTTACATGGTTTGGAAGTGTTTCCCTACCTATCACCTTTATCTCCTCTGTTCATCTCGGTCTCCCTTGAAACTCAAGATTCTTTGAATCAAGAGGAGTTGTATTACTTTATCTATGCTAGAAGACAAGCAACTCTGTCAAATTACAAAGCTATTAAGTGGCAGAATGGGCACTAGTGCCCTATGCCTGTTCTAGCAGTATTTGCCAAAGTATGAGCTGTGCAAAGCAGAACTCCATTATAAGAAAGTAGCGTCCTACAAGCAGCACAGACATAATTAAAAATGAGAAATGAGTCATTTCCTCATTTCCTGAGCCTATTGTACCTGCTTGTGAATAGATAATTTTTTTTTAAAATAGGGAAATACATTTATCTCCTTTTAGTCTGCTCAGGGGATGCCTATCCTTGATCATGACCCGGAGTGAGAGACGATGTGCGTTCTCCATATTTCTGCCATTTTCTTTCTTTTATAGATGCTATTATATGTGGAAATTCTATCCAGCAAATCTGTATATTAACTTCTCATTTGAAGAAACTATGAAAAGAATTTTGGCAGATAAATGTTTGCTGGTAAACTTACTCATCCAGAATTGTTAAACATCCCTCAATAAATCCTTTTTAGTGAGACCTTAACTTCTTTGGGAATTACTTTTTCTGCTCCTGGAAAAGAGCTGCCAATAACAAAGAAATAAGCTATTAAGCCATGAAAAGACACAGAGGCCTTTTATATGAATGTCACTAAGTAAAAGAAGCCAGTCTGAAAAGGTTGTGCACGAATAACATTCCAACTGCATGGCATTCTGGAAGAGGCAAAACTACAGAGATAGTAAAATCGACTGGCAGTTGCTGGGGTTTTGTGGGATGATGGGGTGGAGCACAGGGGATTTTTAGAGCAGTGAAGTCATCCTAAATGATACAGGAATAGTGGACGCATGATACGCATTCTTCAAACCCACAGCACTACACAACACACAGTGAACCCTACAGTAAAATATAAATTTAGTTAATAATAATACATCAACTTTGGTTTATCATTTGTAACACATGTACCACGCAAGTGCAAGATGTGAATAACAGGGAACATTGAATATTTGGGGGGAATGAGAGGAAGCCTGTGGGAATTCGCTATACTGTCAACTTGATTGTTCTGTAAGCTTAAAACAGCTCTAAAAAATCCACCAATTACATATTTAAAAGCTGGTATTCCTTGTGCTCTACATTACAAATGCAACCCCAGCCATGCTAAGGAGCTCTGCTCTGTAGGGCTTTGCATGCCTTCTAGATAAACTGCACACATGTGACTCTGTGTGTATGTTAAGGTAACAAATCCTTAGTTTCAGGAATCTCCTTTGTTTAATCTTCTCAACTTTCTGAACAGTTTCCTTTTCTTCAATCTGAAATATCTCTAATCTTGGTCTTAGCTCAGGGGTGAATTTTAAAGGCAATATGAAATTCAATTTCTTCAAATATGACTTATGAGACTGACAGAGGAATAAAACACATTGAAATCATTTTGTGTGTGTGTTTAGCCCATAGGCATTTTAACAATCATAAATCATAAATAACCACAGTTAAACATCCAATTTTGGAAGATACAAGTTCCTTAAAAAAACTACAGTTGAAGAAAAAATTTTCTCCCTCCAGGACATGTTCGGTTGGTTCTTCAGTATCCAAAACTTCTTACAAATGCAGGTAACTATAGCTGTGCAAGAAGAAATACTACTTTAAAATTTATGTGAATAAAAACACAAGGCATTGAATGTTTTATATCCATCTTGATATAAAACATATTCTTCTTTGCACTAAAGACATTGTTGGCAGAGAGGCAAATAATAAATTTTATGCCTTTCTGCATTCTCATCCCTTACATGATATTTAGTCTTTTTTACTTTTAATTTGAGCCAGCAAGTACACTAAAACTGTCACACAGCATAGCACAACACAAGATGACTGTTAGCATTAGTCAACAACGAGGAGAGTAAAGCTTTGCTGGCAAGTCTGATGCACACAAGCCTCCCAAATTACTGCTTATGGTGAGCAGTAACTAATGTGGGTGTGGGAATATATATTGTGCATAGGGGATTTTAAGAAATAACTGAGAGACCAACTCCATTACTAAGCAAGAGCCAGAGCCCCAGAGTGGTTTTAACTAACCAGTTTCACCGATTGACAGAGATAGTCTCATCTGTATTGGAACTTGTTCTGTAGTTTTTGCCAGGACATAATCCTCTGGTCAGAGAAATTATTTCTTGGCACAGGTTGGACAAACTGCATCTCATTAGACAAAACTGTCCCACAACTTGTTTTTCTAGAGCCTACCATCTTCTTTTGTATAGCCTGTGAGCTAAGAATGGGTTTTATGTTTTCTTTTTTTTTTTTTGAGACAGAGTCTCACTAGGTTGCTCTCGGTAGAGCGCCATGTTGTCACAGTTCACAACAACCTCAAACTCTTGGGCTTAAGCAATCCTCTTGCCTCAGCCTCCCAAGTAGGTGGGACCACAGGTGCCCGCCACAATGCCTGGTTATTTTGGGGTTGCGGTTGTTTAGTTGGCCTGGGCCGGGTTCGACTCTGCCACCCTTGGTGTATGTGGTTGGCACCCTAACTACTGTGCTACTACAGCTTTTATATTTTCAGTGGGTTAAAAAAAAAATGTGGCAAAGACCATATGTGGCCCAGAAAACCTAAAATAGTTCTGTCTGGCCTTTGACAGAAAATGTTTGCCAACCCTAGACTTAAAAAGATAGAAACTAGTAGATTCAATCCATTATACCCTGTTTCTTATAAATAGGTTTGTTTAATTAGCTCCCATTTCTGCTTCTTCCATAAAAAACAGCTGGGATAACCTCCCCTAAAGAATTTTTTATCTTTCTTAATGAAGAACTTTTAGTGTGTTCCTATTTATATTATTGATAAAATGTTTCAGTTGATCCTCTTCTCAATTCAAGTCCTGAACAAAATGATAAATAAGACAACAGGGTTGTAGATGAAAGCCCCACATCACCTCATCGCTGCTAAGGGTTGGAGGGACACAGCTTTGTGTGAAGCCCAAAATGTACTTCTAAGTAGTGTGGGACTAGAGTAGGACTCACCATGCGCACAATACAAGATCATGTGTGCCCCTGAAGGCAGCCTTTTTCCAGAAAAAGAAGGCATATGAGTGTATAAACAGAAGTGAGGATCATATGCTATGGATGCTTTAAGAATAGGGAAGAAGTGCTTCTCCCTGAAACATATATCTTCAAATACTGAATTTAGCCTGGAAGGCATGTCATCCCTTCTTTTTTCCCCCTGTCTAATTGCACATTTCATTTTTTCTCTTTTGCTTCAGTACAAACTACAACTATGCTTTTCTGGAGCTGGTCTCTGTACCTGACTCTTGTAATGTCCCCAATTAGTGATCTCCTTCTATGATACTTATTCTTCCTTAGCATAAGCATGCTATTGAGGAGTCTTTTCTTTTGGGGGACTCCTTCCTATTTATTTTTCTTTCTTTGTCTTACATTGTTTTCTGCCTTTGCTGTTTCAACTGCATAGTTGGGCATCCTTCCATTTCCTAAATTTTCATTTTAATGTGGTGACATGTTTTAGTTACCAGATCTGTGGATTTAAGGGTTGGTGGTTTTATAGCTACCATTTATTGAGCCCTCATCATATGCTAGGCATGAAGCTAAGTGCTTTTTTATACATTCTCTTATTTAATCTTCACAGTAATCCTAATGAAGTAGATCATAAATAAGGCTCACATTTTGAAATAAAACCTACTATTCAAAAAATGAGGACTGTTATTTAATAAGGTCACGGAACAGTCTCCTAAGACGTTTACACATAATTTCTTTCTCATTAAACTTCAAAGTTCTTACAGAAATGGGTTATGGCTCCTTGTTTCTGTTTTTTATTGGACCTAGTGTATTGTTTTGAATAAAAATAGATTTCAATATAATTTTATTTGAAGTATCATATAATTAATAATAAAAGAAAAATAACATTAATTATATCATGTTATATAAACCAGACAGGAATTAATGGTATAAGAGAAGAAAGGAATAAAAACTTGAAAACAAGAAAATTAATGAGTGGTATAGTTTTTTTTTGCTTCTTTAGCTTGTTAGTACGCAATATGTCAAGCATATGCAAATATAGAAAGAATAAAACAATGATCCCTCAATTTGAGATTAAGCTTCAATAATAATCAACTCATGGTCAATTCCATTTCACCAAGTCTACCCACCTGAGGTTAATTTGAAGAAAATTTTAGATATCATATCAGTTTATTTCTTAATATTTTAGTATGTCTTTGTAAAAACATTTTTAAAAGATAAAATACATCTTGTGCATGTTTGGATGCATCCAATTCAAACACAGTCCTACAGAATGTTTATGTTATCTCATTGAATCTACATCTCTTTCTCTTTTTCCATATCAAAAAACTCATTCATCCCACAAAACACTATAATATAAATTTTCCTTGCAATTTAGACAATTGCCTTAGAATAATATCAACAGTACCACCCCCAAAGGGGGTCATTTAAAAAAATTACAATTTAATTTTAATTAAATTTTGTAATCAAAAATTGCAAATTTTACAATTCCTTAATATTATCAAATATCCAGTTAATGATTGAATTTCTTGTTATGCACAACATATTGTAAAGTTAGTTTGAATCAGGATCTTAATAAGATCATTATAGTGTAATTGGCTGCCATGTTGCTTAAATCTCTCTTAATCTACAGGTGGCTGCTTGATCTCCCCTGCTCCCAACCTTGTCGTTTTTTTTTTTCTTTTTATAATTTTATTGAATCATAATTCTGTACATTGGTGCAATCATAGGGCACCTTGTCTTTTTTTTTTTTTAAAGAATTGGGTCGCGTGACTTTGGTAGATTCCCATATATGGGCTTTACTGATTTCATTCCATAGCGTCATTCATCAAGTTTATTTACTCTCTGTATTCTTGAAAATTGATGGCTAAATCTAAAGGCTTGATCAGATTCACATTGAAATATTTTATCAGGAATGTTTGTACAATTAGGTACTTCTGTTACAATTTTTTATTTGTTTCTTTCATTATGTTAGCAGCCATTGGAAATTACTGCCTAAAATCCATTAACTCATTAAGGATTGCAAATTGGTGGTATTCCGATTTAACATTCCTTCTTTATTTATTTTCTGGGATACTTCTATAAACAGAAATGGTACTTCATTAAGTGTTTGCCTACTTGGAGATACATTTATCCACTCTGAGGGAAATACTTAATGCATTCTTTTGACTATTTGACTTAATTGATTTTTAAAATAATGAACCACTTCTCTAATATGCTTGAAAGGTGACCAATAAGACTTTTTTTGTGTGTGAATGATTATGACCTTGTGAATTTAAGTACACATTTCTTTTTCTTTTTCTTTTTTTTTTTTTTTTTGGAGACAGAGCCTCAAGCTGTCACCTTGGATAGAGTGCCGTAGCATCACAGCTCACAGCAACCTCCAACTCCTGGGCTCAAGCGAGTCTCCTGCCTCCGCCTCAGGTGCCCACCACAATGCCCGGCCATTTTTTGGTTGCAGCCACCATTGTTGTTTGGCGGGATCAGGCTGGATTCGAACCCGCCAGCTCAGGTGTACGTGGCTGGCGCCTTAGCCCGTTGAGCCACAGGCACTGAGCCTAAGTACAATTTCTATGTTGCTTCATAAAGAGGATATGTTCTGAGAAATGGCTCTGTAAGTGATTTAGCCAGTTGAACATCATAGTCTACATTTACACAAATCTAGATGGTATAGCCTACTGTACCCTAGGCTATATGGTATAACCTATTCTACAAAGTTATATAGCATGTTACTATATGGTGAATCTATACATATCAACACTTAGAAAACATGATAGATTGCACTGCGATGTTACAGCCACAACATCAGTAGGTGACAGTATTTTTCTGCTTCATTTTTGTTTCATGGGTACCATGGTCTTACATGTGGTCTGCTATTGACCTAAATGTCATTATGGGGCACATGACTGTGTTGATATGTTTTAGTTTGCTATAATATTATTAATGCTCAAATTTTAGCTAAGGGACCATTAAGTTGGCTCTTGAGTTCTTTGGGTAATTTTGATAACTTTCTGGCTTTTTATTTTTTTATTTTTTATTTTTTATATTTTTATAATTTTATTGAATCATAATTCTGTACATTGGTGCAATCATAGGGCACGATTCATATACATTCAGAAATGTTTTGATCGTACTGTTACAGATAGCCTTCATGGCATTTTCTTGATCACTATATAAAGACATTGAT